>JAOYMR010000012.1:13588504-13598616 GCA_025802075.1 Tenebrosternarchus preto | reverse complement strand
AGGATCTTGCAGATCACCCATCAAAGAGGATCTTGCAGATCACCCATCAAAGAGGATCTTGCAGATCACCCATCAAATAATCCAGCCGGGGCATACTGTAGCCCAGGTGAACTGGGTGCACTGTGTTCTAGCTCTTTGCGTTAGTGGTGGAGTAAAAAGGACAGAGATGGAAAAAGGTGATGAAAAGAAAGAGGAGGAAATGGGGAGGGGGAGGGAGAAAAGGGCAGCTTCAGAATTTATGAGCCATGCACCATGTGCCTGGTGACATCTGCTGTGGAACAGCTAATGTGTGTTCCCCATCCCACTCCTGAGACACACACACACACACACACACACACACACACTTCTATCTGTTTCCCTCTCTACACAAATGAGGCAGACACACGTGCTGTTTGTGTGCAGTACTGACTGATGCACCCATGACGTTGGAGATGCATGCCCAATCTCATCACGCATGAGGCCCAGTCCTCTGTGTGTTTATGGGTGTGTGTGTGTGTGTGTGTGTGGCAGCTGGCTGTGGGTGTGAGCGAGGTAGAGGAGCTGATTCCTCTAAAATGGAAGACATTAACATAGCCATAAATCAACATAATCAGAGAGCCGCTCCACCAGCCTCCACCTCTCTCCCCACGTAGTTCCCACCACCCCTGCCACATCAGCACACCCAACATTCTCTCTGAAATTTGCTCCCTTTGAAATTAGTCTTATTAATGGTTATTATATTCTTTGAAAGATGATAGTATATCCCCAAGTTCCCAAATCTATTGCAGTATTAAAACCATCTTTAATCGTGAAAAGTGTTCAAATTGGTATTTGCTTACATATTTTTTTCCGGCTGATGCATTATTCAAAATGGTGTAAAATGTGAACTCATGTATTGCCTTTTTGTCTTACAGTAATCAGTTTAACAGAATAAAATTTTGCTGTCAATCATCTAAATGAAAGAAGATAGATAGATAGATAGATAGAAGACTTGTCAGAATGACCTTTAAAACTACACCCTCACCTTTTTAGAATTATACTCATATAGCATTATTACATCATACAGAACACTTATTTAAAACAAATTGAAATTTGTCAATATTATACATTTTTAAAATTAAGATAAATATAACTCACATAACTTACCACAATAGAGGCCTTTTTATGCAGTAAATTATGAACATTAAATAAGGTGTTAAATAACATATGAACATTAAATAAGGTAGATTATATCACAGCTCACTGAATTCTTTACTGCAGAAATGCAGATATCCTGTATACACATGACAAAAGCACAAAGCACATCTTTATATCATTTAAATTCAAAGTACAAAGTTTTCTGTTAAAAAGGATCATTTTCCATCATTTTCTAATCTCTATCCATTCCGTTGTTAGGATGTGGTCAGTCTCCCATGTATCTCTGAACGGAAATCCCATTTAGTCTAAACACATTTCTAATAAAAGGTAAGTTGTAAAACTCTCTCAATTAACATTTGAAAAGGATGGCGATTTAATGTTAATTACAAACTACAATCACGGTACTTTTACAATAAATGTAGAGTAAGACATGAAATAATGTCTTACTAAAGCTATTTTCACACCAAGGCTTTGGGGCATCCATGTTTGGAGTAGCTTTTTGCAATATCACAAATGGTTGCCTTTGAAAATGTTTCTCAATGAAAAATGCTACATTTTAACTGCTAGATGTACTAACAACTAAAATGTAGTTAATACTAGCTACTAACAGAGTTCTACAATAGTTAATAACTCATAGTAACACCACTGAGATGATGCTACATGACTGGTCAACAAGAAGATTTTCAGATTCAGTTCCAAATGTGTGTTTCCTCTAGGCACTGTTTGGTTAGTGTGTAAGGTGTAGTTTGTGTCTGAGGTAGGGTTAGTGTGTAAGGTTCAGTTTTTTGTGTCTGAGGTGGGGTTAGTGTGTAAGGTTTAGTTTGTGTCCGAGAGAGTTAGTGTGTAAAGCTGAGTTAGAGTGTACTTTATTTCCCCAAGTATGTGTGTACATGTACAAGAAATGTGTCTTGAGTGTTCACATGTATGACATGTAACATACTAAAGGAAAATAACCAAAAGGAGAAATAAAAACAAAATGGAAGATGAAGGAATAAATAAGTAATAAACAGACTTCTGACTTATAGGAGATATATTTATCCAAGTTATTTAATATATTTATCTGTACATGTGTACATTAGAGTGTAAACGTGGGTTAGTGTGAAGGGTAGGGTTAGTTTGGCTGTGGGTTTGAGTATTATTCACTCATTCATTCTCTATTGACAGGCTTGTTGAGAGTTTGTATTATGCATTATGTATTATTTTTATTATGGGGTTAGTTTGTAGGCTGGGGTTAGTGTGTAATGCCATTTGAAACCATTGCCATTCTTAAATGTAAAAGCTTGAAATGTTACATTTGACTAAAAAGGTTTTACATCAAGAAGCACATTTTTGAGTTCACATTTGAACCAGATTTCTCTGGAAACCTTGTGTACTTCACTACAGTTTTATAATATATACACAAACTATTATATAACCATCAAGACATGTATACAAAGACAGATATATACAGGGATACATCTGATATACATCTGATTTTTCTAAATTCACTACCATAATACAATTATTATCATTACATCTAAAATCTCAGAAAACACATTCAGTTTCACTGGTACAAAAACAATGGCTATTTGATTGTGACCCTTGGTTCTGGTAACAACTCATAAAAAAATATATACATTTTTCTGGAATTAACCTTAATCTTATTACTTATTAACTAATTTCTTCTTAATGTATTTCTACAATCCAGTGTTCAGAAACACCTTCCTTCTACCGGTGGGCTTGACTTCATTTGGCACCAAAGCTCTTCCTGGTAAAACTAATCTGCAAGACTGAAGTGTGTGTGAGCTTTTGTTCTCAGTATAAGATCCAACTCCATCCAAGATACAGTCAGCAAGAGAAACTGTGTTTAAAATGGTTACAGTGGAGGGGTTGGTAAGAGTGTGTGTACGGTAGAGAAAAGACAGGAAGACAGAAGAACTGAAATTAAAAAAGAAAAAAAGAAACCCAATAAAAGGATCAAGAGAACAGGAGTGGCTGCATATCTCTATATTTATCAGTTCAGCACAGCTGGAAGGTGGAGGAAGAGGTGATGTTGGGGTTTTTCTCCATCTCCATATGCCACTCCCACTCTCCCCCTTTCTCTCTCTCTGTATTGGCTCATGTACATAAGACACTGATCATGTTTTCAACACAGTGATTACCACAATGTAGAGATTTGTAGTCGAGCAGTGCATTTGTTCCCTAACCTCAAATTCTTCTAGTCCGAGCACCAGCATTTAAAAATATACTAGCATAGTAATACAGTAGGGACGAAAGAGAGAGGAATGGAGAGGGTCATGAGCAGCGAGTGAGAGAGGAGAGAGGGGAGGAATGTGACAGTCTAGTGACAGAGTGGAGGGGAAGAGAAAAAACCGGGAAGCACCGTTAGAGAGAGAGAGAGAGAGAGAGAGAGAGAGAGAATGTGTGTGTGTGTGTGTGTATGTGTGCGTGTGTGTGCCTGCATGCGTGTCTGTGTGAATGTGTGTTTGGGTGATGGTGTGTGTGTGTGTGTGTGTGTGTGTGTGTGTGTGTGTGTGTGCTCTGATGGGCTGGATTCATGTCCCCTGGCTCTAGCACACATTAGCTGCATTAAGTGAGTTGACAGGTCCCTCCCCATTACCCAGCCTGGTGGCACACACTGCACACAGCAGTCTGACAACTACACACACACACACACACACACACACACACACACACACACTTGTGTGTGCAGGCACACACATACACACACACTCACACACCAATCAAGCACAAGCACATAGCAGCCTGTCTGAGCCTGACAACCTTGTGGGATACACACATGAACCATCCCTTTTCTGCTAACATACAGTGAGCTAAAGAGTTTTATATCCAATTAAAGATCAAACTTTGATGCACTTAAAAGCAGAACTTCAACATTTTTGCTAATAAGGGTTGGTTTATTATTACAGATCGTGTGTGTGTGTGTGTGTGTGTGTGTGTGTGTGTGTGTGTTGTGTTTATCTACATCACAGCCTCCTGCTGCATTATTGATTGGTGTCTTGTCTAGGGTTCAGGGTTAAAGACCCTCTGCTGTCTACACCCTTCAATTATTCACCCAGTCCAACATCAGTCTACTCCCACAGACACAACCACACACACCCTAACACACACACAGAAACAGAGAGAGAGAGAGAGAGAGAGAGAGAGAGAGAGAGAGAGAGAGAGAGAGAGATATGGAAAGCTCTTTCTCAAGATAAGTAGTAGAATAGATATCCTTAGAGGAGGTAGTGAATTATATTGCACAAATAAACTCCTGGGCGGAGCTAAGTGTGGTCTAAAATTACACATAGCAGAGCATGAATCAGCATTCCTACAAGCAACATGTCTTTGGCTATTACAAGATACTATTGGGATAGAAGAAATGACTCGGCAGCAAAAATGACATTCGTCAACATTGAAAATGTCACCCTTTCATTCTCTATTGACAGACTTGTTGAGAGGCCTTCTGGATTTTTTTTCATTGAAATATAAAGCGTCTGTAAAGGTTCACAGGTTGAGTTCTGGCCCGAGCATGAAGAGTCATTTTTGTTACTAATGTTAGCTAATATTTCAACACTGAAGTCTGTGATAAACACTTTGTTGCCTATGAAGAGTTCATATCATTTATCTCGTGTGAGTCGTCGGTGTTATGGAGATGTATAAGATCTAAGAATGATAATATTTTGCGTTATTATATAGGTTGAGCCATGAGTGTGACGTTAGTAATAACAGTTTATAAGGGAATAGCACCTACCTGGCATAGTGAAATTCATCTCACCTGCTCTTTGAAAGGAAAGCATCATGTACTGACCACTTAGAACGGAAGTTGTTTTCTTTTTTGGTATTTTCACACCCGATTTCGAGCGCTGGCTTTCTGTAGAAAGCTGATGAGGTACAAGACAATCTTTTAAGCCAACAAAATCCATGGTGTTTGCTTTGATGCGTATGGGACCAGTGACACGTTAAAAAAAATACTGATCAATGACGAGCAGCTGCTAGCCCACTCCAGAAGCATCGCAAACGGGCATCTGAGCGTGTTGTTCTGCCGGCCAGAGGACACGGAAACTGAGAAACGGTCCGCGTGGCCTAAAATCGGACGTCTGGCCGTCCCAGTTAGCACATAGCACTGGGTTAGCACCAAGCCATCGTTGGAACATTCATGCACAAGACATGGAAAGGACGTAACATAACATTTATTCTTAGCAGTGGGCTGCAATCAATCAATCACTAAAGCAAGAAGGTATAGAAGCAGGTGGAGAAGTGGAGACAGCCTTGCATCAGAGAGTTCCTTAAATAGTTCCGTAAATCCTGTACTGCTGGATCTTAAAAATGTTATGCCGTTGTACGATGGTTGGGTGAAACTAGCCTAGCCTAGCTTCCTCATTTTATACAGATAGGGTTCAATTCAATGAAATAAAGCCATAGTGGAATTGAAGAACCACCTGGTTAACTTGGTTGTCGATATGGTTGTCACTATTTTTACACTATGCAACTTTGGCCTGATACATCAGTGAATCTGACAAAGGTCGGCATTGGGTTGTTCGGTTTCAATTGTGCCCTTTGCAGTTAAAATGAGGGTGTAAAAGATTGGTGAGATGTCAAGGAGAAGGTGATAAACATGCACTTAGTCTGTTTTTCTTGTCCTTGCCCTCATAGAGAATTAACACAGAGAGCAACATATCATGCTAAAGTTACAATAATGCTATCTGGGGTTTAGAGAGAGTGATAGAGAGGGGTGGGAGGGTGGTGATGTTTGTGTGTAGTGAAGATGTTTTTTCCTGAAATGTGATTTCTCTCCACTGACTGTAATCTCCCCAGGCAAATCTGTCTTTAGCCAAACGAAGAAAGAATAGAAGGAAAAAGGGAAAAGCCATCTTTATCCAAATCCAATTGCTGCTGGAAGGAGAGAGTGAGGAAGCAAAAGGCAAAAGGCAAAGAGCTTGTAATTTGTCTGAGGGATTTACACAGAGAGCTGGCACAACTCACAGACTGCCTGTGCTTGTGTGTGTGTGTGTGTGTTATTGTATATTTGTGCAACTCAGCTTATATAGTTTATGTTGAAGCTTATGTTAAAGGTTTCATCATTATGTGCCTGCGGTTTAAAGAGATGAATCATGGGAGATCTTTAGTTTATGCTTGTGTGTGTACAAAATAACGGCACTTTAATACCATGGACAGTTCAACAACCCAAAGGTCATAGCCCTAGTTGACATAGTCCATTTTATATGTGCCCCTTAACCTGACCAAATAAAGCGTGCCGTTACTAGAGCAGGCAGGAAAGAGACACTCCAACCCCTGTTTCTCTGTCACTCTGGCCTGGACGTAACAGACACTGACAGCCCCAATTAGGCAGTGTGGCAGCAGTCACCACCAGGCACACATCAGCTCAGGGAGAGAGACAGAGAGAAAGAAAGGGAGAGAGAGAGAAAGAGAGAGGCCCAGACAGAGAGAGAGATAAAGAAAGAGAGAACGGCAGAGAGAGAGACAGAGAGAGAGAGAGAGAGAGAGAGAGAGAAAGGAGTGATTGGGTGGGGGTGGGGGCACCAGGCAAAGCTGGAAGCTAAGTTTTATGTGCCATCCTTTGATTTGATGTGAGAAGGGCTCGTACACACACACACACACACACACACACACACACACACACACACACACACTAAGGCTAAGAGGAGAGGACGGAGGGCCAGCTATGTGTCAGGCTGGTGTACGTCAGTGTCTGTGTGTGTGTGTGTGAGTGACAGTGATAGGGAGGAGTGTGTCTTGTCTTCCAGCAGCCCTCCACTCACAGTTCACACAGCAGAACAGCACATATGTTCTACAGGCACACGCACGCCACAAACACTTCCACATTAAAAACACATATAAAGCAATATGAACATTAACATACTTAGAAATCATATCCTACCACCCATACACACACACACAGAGTGAGGCACTGCCTCAGACTGAGACGCCAAGTAAAGCACTAAGCTGATTACTGTCAGTCACCCTACCCTGCCCTTCCACAATTAGGTCACCTCACTCTCACCCTCCTTTCCTTCACTCGTATCCCATAACTCCCTGATCTGTCCAGCTCTCTCAGGTTCTTTCCTCACTGCCCAACTCTCCTCTCTTTCACTGCCACTCCCATCTGATTCCACTGTTTTTATTCTAGTGGGTCTCATCCACTCATCCAGAACAGAACGGAATATTCTTCACGTTTGATCCTGGCAGGATTTTAGTTGTAATGACAAAATCTATTCCAGAGTTTCCGTTGCATTTAAAACTCGTTTCTCCTTGTTTCTACATTTCACTTGGGGTTTTTTTAAAAGCAGCATATAACAATAAAACACTGCAATAAAACATTTTAAATACAAAGCCTTGGAATGGCTGTATCAAAAAAAGCTGAAATCGATGGTGATCTCTAAACGTTGTGTAAATCTACTCCACAGTAACTGAAGATGTGATTATGGCCAGGATCTCCTGTTGATATTTCTCCCTGGGCAGTAGAACACACACCCACACAGCCCCGTCCACAGGTGATGCCTTTAGCGCAGCAAAGGGTTTTAAGTGATTTTCTCTGTTGCTTTGACACTGACGCTCTCTTCTGAGGGTCTGAGAAAGAGAGCATGAAAACAACAAACAGAGAAGAGAACGGCAACCCCCACTGAAACACTTAAAGGAAGGCTGCATTATTGATCAGGACACAAACTGGAACATTTATTTACAGGGGGGTACAGTTAAAGAGAGAGAGAGAGAGAGAGAGAGAGAGAGAGAAGCCGAAAGCTAACCTAAATTCCCTCTGTCATCTCCCCCCCTGCCGTGCCATGACTGTATGCAGAAGTCATGCCTGCTACAGAGAAGGGCATGAGGCCTCACGCAGGACACCTTGGTCCCGCACCAAACGCCGAGGAGCTTTCAGACTCACTCTTAATGACAGCCTGAGCAGAAAAGTGAGAGTGACGCGGGCAACAGTGCCAGTGGCGGGAGCAGGTGCCGTTACTGTGGCAACCTAATATTTGACTTTTAGAGCAGCATAATACAAAACTATGGAATTAAGAAGAGAAAAAGACCTGCGTCTGGACGTGTAACATGCAGTGTGAATTTGGGTGAAAGGTTAGACTGGGCAGTTATGAAGTGTGCATGTCATTCTTTTGAATCAAACTTTAGTTTCATAAACCTGTCAAAAGAAAGTCCGTAAACTGCCTGCAATGTTGTGAATGGTAAATAGTGTTTGATGTTAAATGTGTTAAATAAGTTCAGTGTGTATATCGATGCAGTTGTGTGAGGAATAGGGGTTGGGCTAGATGGGAGTGGCCACCACCAGTGAGGGCTTTATGGGGAGAACCACTGACCTTAGCACCGCCCCTTTACGGGGAGTTCCACTGACCTTAGCTCCGCCCCTTTACAGGGAGTTCCACTGACAGCACTGTCTCTTTACAGGAGTTCCACTGACCCAGAACTGGCATTTGGAATGTTCACCTCCTTATACACAGTCACATGCACATTGTCACGGAAACACAAAAAACATGTCCCACTTTATGGCTTGTTAGCTAGCTGAGCTTGGGATTGTGGGTGTTGGAGGGTTTTGGGTGGGGTTGTGGGGTGGGCTGGAGCTGGGGGTGGTGGAGTGGTTTGGGTGGGTATGTGGCTCAGCTGGAGAGCTGGCAGTCGTGTGTGTGTGTGTGTGTGTGTGCGCGCGTGTGTGTGCGCATTTTGTGGGGGTGGGTGCTTCAAATGTATTTAGAATTCACAATTAAAATGTAGAGCACATAACATGAATAGGTTTGTATGAGTAAAGATTTGTAAATGTGACATTATTATTTTGGATTGGTTGTTTATTGGTTTTCTGGAGTGTGTGTGTGTGTGTGTGTGTGTGTGTGTGTTGGGGGGGTGTTACTTGGGACTGCGTCTTTGTTAAAGCTTCAAGTGTTGTTGTATGCGTCTGTGTCAGGACACGTGTGCCTTTGTGGGCCTATCTGTGTGTGTCTGTGTCTCAAGCACAATAATGGTAATTATGTTGGGTCTGGGTATGTGTGTGTGTGTGTGTGTGTGTGTGTGTGGGAGGGAGGGGCAGCAGTCACACAATAATAGAATCACAGGCCTTTGTGTGTGTGAAGCAGGGGGTTGGACAGTGTCAGCTGTTATTGAGTACTTATCCCCCTAACGGACCATTCAACACAGACACACACACACACACACAAAATCAGATACACATGGTGTATCACAGAACCGTACAATGGTTGCACTTTGAAGAAACAGAAATGGACAGAAACACTCAACTTGCAGTTTTTATCCTACTCACACACACACACACACGTGCTCTCGTTCACACTAAGGGCCCAGGAGTAAAAGCTGGTTGAGCTGGATCTTAAGTATGTAACTAAATAACTTGAACAGGGATGTGAATTTCAATTTACATTACTGTAAATGTGATTGATTTCAGCTTATGAGGTATGAATTTTGGGTGCATTTGAGAGATACGTGGTTTAAATTAGAAGGAAAAACCCATTAAGCCCAAAAAATCAGTTTTGAGAGGAAAAGAATGGCAAAGGTCAAGAGTTCAGCCTCTCAGGAAAAAATGATCTTTCAGGAAATCGAAACTGCTTCTAGCCAATCACAAAACCCCTCAGGATTCCAATCCAGCTTAGTGAGTCTAAATGTTGGAGTCTAAATTGAACAATTAGCAAAATATGAATTATAACTGATAAGTTGAATGTGAATACTGAAGACAAACAGTATCTATTTCTAAAACAGTTAATCTGTGAAGAAATAATGTTGTAGGTGACCGTCATGGGCTGTGTAATCAACGACATCAACATGGTCTGAAGGAACCAATCAGGAACGTTCTCAAATACCAAGATTCAGACTACACTGCTCACCATTTCAGATTAGCCAATCGTGAAGTCAGAAGACTGGCAGCGCTACATGCTTGATGCCAAAAAAATCATAGTTCACTTCCTTGCCCAAGTTCATAGGTCATCAGGGAGAATGGTCAGGAAACTGTCGATCTTGGCTCCAGCAGCAGTGTGTGTGTGTGT
>JAOYMR010000012.1:13576540-13587455 GCA_025802075.1 Tenebrosternarchus preto | reverse complement strand
CCCCCCCCCCCCCCCCCCCCCCCCCCCCCCCCCCCCCCCCCCCCCCCCCCCCCCCCCCCCCCCCCCCCCCCCAGATTGGGGACTTTGATAAACAAAGATACAAAAATATGTTTTAATATCAAGTGGTTTCACTATCACTGAAATTACCAGCAGCATCCGTTTTTCTCATTGCCATGGTTACATATGTCAGAGAGCACTCTGTCATCCTATTGGTCAAAGTCAAGGCACATGTTATAGAAGTTGTCAGACTAGGCAAGAAAATAAAAAAAATTTCTGACATGTTGGACTTTTCACTGGACAGGCATGGGGCGTCAGAACCTAGGCCTCTGTAACACAGGCATCTTTGTGTGAATCTTTCTGCCACACTGACTCAGAATCAGTCTGCATTCGAATGGCTTTAAAGGTAGCTTTAAAAATTGTGCATTGCTAGTTATAAGATCACCATCATCCTACAGACCTACATACGGGTGCATCCTTCTGTTAGTTTTAGACCACTGATCTCAGGTCAACCCGCCCCACCTCAAAAAGAAGGGGGTGTATGTAATCAGCACCAGCGCTGGACTCTTCACAGTGCTCATTTAGCCCCATGATGGTCTGCTCTTCCAAACATCTCAGGTCCTTTCACCACCCTCAGAGACCTCTTTAAAGATGCTGGGACCAGCTGTAACTGTCGTGCCCTCTGTTAAACTTTTATGTGCCGGTCCTGTTCAGGTACTCAAGCCACCGCTAGCGAAACAGCTTTGGATGCAGAAGTGTCTTCACCATTCAGGGAGCCTGAGGAACTAGGTGGTGCTCAGGAAGGAGGGGGTAGTGTGTGTGTGTGTGTGTGTGTGTGTGTGTGTGTGTGTGTGTGCGCGCGTGTGTGTGTGGCGGGGGCATTGTTGAGTGGAAGAATGATGTCTGGGGCTGTGTTTACATGACCACACACCACCACAGATAAATGTGGCCATTAATGTGCCGTTTCTCTTGTTCTATCTCTCTTCCACTCTCTCTCGTTCTCCCTCTCTTCTCCTTTCTCTCTTTCCCTCTCACTTATCCTCACTGCCCCCACACTCTGCCCTCTGTATTGTAGACGCACGCACACACACACGCACGCACGCACTCTTCAAAGCATACTCAGTGTATCCCCTTGTCTCTCTTTGAATTTCTCCTTGAGGTACAGTATAGTTGTAGTTTAAGTTAACACGCCTAGGTCGATGAACTACAGCATCTATAAGTGATAAACCCAGATCAATAAGTAAACCGTAATCAACACTTGTAGTTGGGTCAGTTATATCACGCTTTGCTGGTTCACCCACATTGATCAGCTACAGCATCTATAACCAATATGCCCTGATTGATCAACTACACTTCCGAGAACAGACACGCCTTGGTCGATCAGCTACAACACCTATAACTGATGTACCTAAATAGATTAGCTACACCAGCTATAATTGGCCCAGGTCACTTAGCTACACCCTCCATAACAGACATGCACAAATCAATCAGCTACATCACCCTTAATTGATCAACTACACCCAAAACTGACAAACACAAGCTCTCGTTCTGTCTCTCTGTCTGACCTAGAGTCTGTCCTTCCCACACTCACAGACATGTAGGACTGGCTCCCACACTCTCAGAGACACATCAGGAACTGTATTAGTGACAAAATGGAGGATGACACTTGTACTAGACTGATTAATGTGTGTGTATGTGTGTTTGCTTTAAACAGAGAGCATGCACGCATGCGCGCGCACACACACACACGCACACACACACACACACAGAACCTTTAGCTGCTGCAGTCATGTGGTTTTGGCCATCTGTTGACATGGTCTAAATTAATTAACTGAACTCATTATAATTTTGCAGGAGGCCCTCAGCTTTAATGAAACTGAGTGCAGGAGTGAGCGAAGCTCTCACTCTCTCCTTCGTTCACTCCTTTTCCTACCAAACCCTTTATATTCCCACATATGTTAATGCTCGGGTTTCTCTCACTCAGCTGGAGTGCAAATCTGTATTCTGTTGTTTCTGTATGCTAAACATAGTGTTCATTGCCCCTAAACACACGTCTTTTCTTTACCTCCCTCCCTCTCTCTCTCTCTCTCTCTCTCTCTCTCTCTCTCTCTCCAGAGGGATTACTCCATCAATGGCACCAAAGACACAACAGATGGACCTCAACATCCTCCATGAGAGAGAGAGAGAGAGAGGTGCATTCATTATTTACATCACTCTGTATTGGAATATTAATGCTAAAAGCAATTGGGCAACCCTTCATTAAATTAACTGGAGCTGTGGGTGGGGGAGGGGAGGGAGACACACACTGTTAAAAGGACCTAAAATTAGTGATGCAAAATGCGTCCATTAAAGGGTTCCAGCCTCTTTCCCCACTCTTCCACACACTCTTCCACACACTCCGCACAAGCCGTCGCCGTCACCATGCACCCAAACGCGCGTTTTTTTTCTTCCCTCCCTCTTAAGTGCCTGCTCAAATTTTAAACACACCTCCACCAGCTCCGAGCTCCTTTCCTGAGCCACTATTGCCTCATTTTCGCCATCTTCACATCTGCTGAGGACAACGACAACAACTGTAACCCCTGTACAAAAATGATATAAGTAGAACATTATAAGCGTGTGAGTTTGCCAGCTCACGCCCAGATACTGATTCCTGCTTTCTCTGCTTGGCAACACGGTGCGTGTATGCTAAAGCCCTCTTCCTATTAGTGGATATGTGCCATGCCCTGCTGACTTATCAAGAACATGAAAAAAAACATACATTTTATCTACCTGCCGTTCACACTACTCTAACCCCACCATGTATGTGTGTCAATTTCTCTCCACCTCTCTCTCCATATTTGTAATCATGAGATTAACTATACTTGTCTGAACATGCGGTATGTGTTCAAACAAGCCTCTTTTTTGTTGTTTTTTTTACACGATTACATATCTCACAAGGAGGTTGGGTTAATGCACAATAATCTACATAATCCACAGGTCAGCTTGGAACAGAACTAGTTACTTGTTTAAGAAAAATAATGGGTTCTTAAATGCACTGCATTTTGCATGGCCTTTAATGTTTTAATAACTACAAGTATAAATGCGTTTGCCTGTTTTTGAGTCAATAAGACAGTGGCATTTTGTTTGTGATGCTCTTATTAGTATGTAATATGTAAATATGTTTCCAACCATATCTGATCCTCAGAGCTGGGGTTTTACATTTACTCAATATAAACTCAACTCAATATATTGATGTCTACAGAAACGTAGTGACGCCTAATTTTTAGCTGTTATTGTATTTAAGTTGACCTTTTACACCTGTTTGTGATCAGATTTTTAGCTCAGTTTACCTTCCCTATGACTTTGTGGAGTACCACTCTATATTCAGCCATATCGTGTTTTTCATTGCCTTTCCCAGAGAAGGAAAAAATCTTGAGAAATCTCTGCTTTCTAGGCTAAACTAGCTGAACAGTAAATCTATGACAAACCAGGTTTTAGCATTACAGAACTTTACAAGGTTGGCTATGCATATTTTCAGGACTTAAATTGGGATAAGCAAAAGTATTTGCACTTTTGAACAATTTTGTTAATTATAAGTTAAATAAATGTATTGAATTTCCATATATTAAATCTTCACTCACACTATTTCTGTCATTGGTTGTAGGTACATAGGATAGGGGTAAATAAATACATTAAAATACATATATGCCAAGAAGTTATGTTCAGTTCTAATTTTTTATTTTTGAATCTATTCCTATTTTTTAATAATAAAAATTATATTCAGGCTCTTTTTGCTCATTTGTAATTGTAGTGATAACTTGTGATTTCTGTCAGCACCTCAGAATTACTCCATAAAACTGACACATTTTTTACTCCATCTGACACTCTTTTAACAAACACTGACCAGTTACTGGGTAATATTCAGCATAGTCCCCTAACTGATTTGAACTTTGCTTTAGGGTCAACTAACAGTCCCCCGTTTAGCCTCGTATTATAAGGAGAGAGTAGGTTTGAAATATGGTCACATGCTTCAACATGAAGTTCTGGAGGCTTGAAACTATATTTTTAAATACTTTCTGATCCTCGGTTGCAAGTAGTGAACAAAAAGCAGCATTGTGTTCATATGCTTCCTAAGCTTCGTCATAGTGAAATACTGGGCTGCAGCATTGAAGGCAATGAATTTCTCTCCAAAACAGGAAAACAGTGCATAGTCCAGGTTTGAAATCTGACGCCAATGAATAAGAGCTAGTTATAAATACCTAGAAAAGTCTTCAGGACCAACAATAAGGACTTCAGTTTTTCTCTCCAGTGCTTAATAGCTACCAGATTGATGAATCTACCAAAGTCATTACATTTTACAAACAAATAAAATTGGGTATTAAACGACCCAAAGGAAGTATATAAATGAAAAATAAAACGGGGCCAAAGATGGGCATTTGAGTAACTCCACGACTGGGAACGGTGATAGAGCACTTCATGACACTAATAGATAAACTGCTAACTTTCTTATTGAATGAATATTGAATGAACAACCAGCCTCTGATACACTGACTTACTGTTTAATCCTGTTGATCGTAATATTATGGTCAATGATATTAATGTCTACACTGGGATCAAATAAAATCTGTATTGAATGTGGACAACCAGCATAAAAGTATCATGTAATACTAAGTGGATGTTTCTATCTCTTTTCCATAAGTGAAAACCAAATAAAAATATAAAATACTGTTTGAAAAATACTGTTTGCCCAAAAAAGATGAAGGGAAAACAGGTCCCAGTAGCTTTAAAAAAATTGTAGGGATAACAGCAAAGGGGCTAGAAAAAGACTGTAGGCACTGTACCATACATAATATTACCTCCACTATAATAGGTGTAAATAGGTAAACACATTATAACCATGAGAGGATTAGTCTACATTAGTGTTAAGAATTAGAGTGAAGCACATTCCTGACTGTTAAAAAAAATCAACAAGGGCACCAACAAGAGAAGGACAGGCCCATGTATAAGGGAGGACAAAGAAACATTTTAAACTGCAACCTTACAATAAACAATCTACATTTAGCAAAGATAAATGTATTCACACTTACATTTAGCAAAGCAGAACCAGCTATACATACTTAAACATGCATATATTGTTATGACAACATCGTAGATCAGAGTTGAACAAGGAACAGCCTGAAGAGCCAATTTTGTTTGTTTGGTTTTTACTATGATGTATAGACAAGGATGCCAAAGTTAGATTTTCATAACTCTAGTGATACCAGCTGTCCTGAACACAATGGTCTGGGTTGCCATGTCAGTAAGAGGTTATCCCTCATACATAGGACAAGACGTGCAGTAGTTTTGTACTTAAGAGGATATTCTCTTAAACACACACACACACACACACAAAATGTACAGAGAGACACAGCATGAAGTACAAATTCCAAGGTGTTCAAAGGAGAGATTGGATAGAGTGGAAGAACTGCACTAGAGAGATATATAGAAAGTGTTCTTGGTGTCTGGGTTGTGTCAGATTTAACCTTTATATAAACCCAAAAGGAAAAGAGGAGTAATAAAATACCAGTCCTCCAACACATTACATGAAAAAGAGAGGATTCACCGTGCTTTAAGTTATACTTATATTATACCTGCACTTTCTGCTGAAACCCAAATACACATTTATAAACTTATATTATTCTCTTGATTTATTATTTCTTTATTTTGTATTTTCAATTAATTGCATCTCCCTGTAGGTAAATTAATAAAAAAAAAGAAGTTTGCCACAACTTTTCAAATAAAAAGATCCACTTCTCCTTACACCAATAATATTCTCAGGTTTCCATAATATTATGGATATTTGGACACACACACACACACACACACACACACACACACACACACACACACATTCAAAAAAAATCATGCACAAAAGAAAAAAAAATTCTTATGACTTTATATCCCCAAAAGCTGATCTTTTCAGTTATGGATTAGGCAGTATTAAATAACTGAATTCTTCTCCTTACATGCCAATCATGTTCACAGCAGTAGCACAGGCTTCACAGATACCAATGTTTATATATGCTTAAGCCAATTTCTTAACATTCAAACTATAGTAGCTATTAAAATATAGTATTGCTTGCAAACACAACCCAAATTCTTTGATCCTCAGCAGTCAGCAAAGATCATAAATACTTTTACACACTGTTTGTAACTATGTAACTACATGCATCTGGCAATGTCCCTGGTATGATATCCAGGCTCTGTTATTGTTAAGAGTGTGTGTGTGTGTGTGTGTTGACTGCTTATACAGTGCCCTGTGTAAAACTGCATTTGACTCTCAGCAACTGTGCTGGTAAGATTTGTCTTGGCACTCTACACAATACACACGTTAGCATTTGTAACCTTGACATTTAACAACTGGAAGTACAATTAAAAGAGTGTTTAGAAGCACTCCAAAGGGGAAGGTAAAGTACTACAGAAATTAGCCTTGATATGTGATGATACCAATAGTGAAGTTGAACACACACAAAAAAACAAAAGTATGGCAAAACAATGCTTAACATGTACAAGCAAGTCCAGGAGTGTCCAGGTCTCACACTCTTCCACATATTCAGACAAATCTAGATTCCTTTTGGATGTGGTGCTCGTGTCTCCTGACCCATCTTTAGGAAGGAAAAAAGACAAAAAGAGAAATATCGGCCACCATCTGCCAGAACCTGGGGCTGTTCTTCCCCACTGCCTGCCTCCCTCCCCCCCCCTCTCTCTCTCTCTCTGTATTTCTCTCTCTGTCTCTTATGACTGTTCACCTATTTTGCTTTGCTTGGAGCTTGAACTTGAAGATACAGAAGCTAAAAGCATAAATCAGCAACACAAGATTTAGAAGGGAAATGTCACCCAAGCACACATACCATAATCAACACACACACACACACACACACACACACACAGACACACTCCTTCACGACTCTAAATGAGGTTAATGGTGATGAATTGGAACTGAAGTTGCTGCTGACATACAGTGTGTTGCCTTTCCCTGCTCCTGTTGGTCGCCTGGCCAGAGGGCCTGAGATGAACAGACAGAGAAACATCCTGGAAAGAAAATCCCTTTAACTCACCAGTTTGCATTAATAAATAAATAAATAAATAAATAAGGAAAACCTACTGCCGTTTCACTCAGCTCACCCCGAAATAAACTCACAGCACCCCACGCCCACAAATACCCCCAAGCACTTCAAAGAGTGTACCAATCTACACCATCAACAATAACACTTCATCCCTGGCAAGTTGAATAACGCTTCACTCATCAACACTAGAACATAATGCATCTGCAACGCAGCTGGCAATTCTGAAAAG
This sequence comes from Tenebrosternarchus preto, assembly GCA_025802075.1. Classification (NCBI taxonomy): domain Eukaryota; kingdom Metazoa; phylum Chordata; class Actinopteri; order Gymnotiformes; family Apteronotidae; genus Tenebrosternarchus; species Tenebrosternarchus preto. The sequence continues at coordinate 13,580,144 of JAOYMR010000012.1, read as the reverse complement.
TGTCCACATCACTAACCAGCTTGTTTCTATAGAATGAAGTGTTTCTGTGTGCGTGTGTGTGTGTGTGTGTGAGAGAGAGAGAGGGAGAGAGACAGAAAAGACAGGGAGGTAAGAAGAGATGAGCTCCGACCAGGAAGCAGAACTTCTTTCACAGATATAAAGCCTTTTCCTAATCTGAGCCAAAGCATCACCACACACTGGAGACACAGAGATCGATGGCAGAGAGAAAGAAGAAGGCAGGGAGAGAGAGAGAGACGGAGAAAGAGCAATGGAGGAATGAAGAGAGAGGGAAAGAGTGAGGGAGAAGAGGGGTGGAGACAAGAGGAAGGCAGAGGTACTGATCCACATCAGTGAGCAGGACATGAGTCAGGTCAGGAAATAAAACAGACACACCAAGAGAACAGAACATCTATTCTCAAGGATAAATATATACATGTAGCTGGGCTCCAGCACACACACACACACACACACACTATATGAAACTATTTTTCCAACTAAACAGTCTAATAGAAACAGCACAGGTAGAACGAAACAAATGCACTAGAATTATTTTAACAGACACCTGAGTTACTTGTGGACCACATTTTACACATAAACTCAAGCATTAGCCATTAGCACTAGCCTCCGTATTCACCAGATATATAACATTCAGTTATCGACAGAAAAACGATGGTGCGTGTGTGTGTGTGTTTTTCAACACGCAGACAAGAGGAAGATAACATTAGAAATTGGCAGGATAGATCAAAATAAAAGATAAAAGCACAAAATAAAACTAGCTGAGAAGAAGCTATAAAAGAACAGCAGTTGAAGAGGAGGGCTTTGTCTTTGATGGACACATCAAATACCCAGAAAAGTGCTTTCGTTGTTGGAAATGTTGGTGGGGAAGAATTGTACATAACAGTTTCAGGTAGAAGACTAAAGTGTGTGTTCCTTTACAGCAGATCAAACTGGTGGTTTATAGCATATATGCATGTATGCTAATATATTTAGCAGTAAAAAAAAAAAGTGTGCATGCATTTTCATTTAATTTTCTTTCATTAAGTATCTTAGCACTTATGTAACACTTTCACCAAGTTTGTAGCGTTTTATGGTTGGAGAGTACATCAAGAACAATTTGTATGCATGTAGAACTGTGTGTACCATGAGTGTGAGTGGGAATGTGCCGTCATCACAGGAATGTTTATTTTTATACCACAATTACAGCATTTGGACATTCAGGCGTTAATAGCAAAAGTCTCCGATTAAAACTAGATTTGTTTTCAACTGAGATTTATATAAGATTCACATTACATTCTTCTTCTCCAGAGTAGATGACCTCCTTTTTCACTTCATTTCTGCATTTTCTCCTCATTTTCATTTCCTTCTGAATTATGTTTTCCCAACAGGAAGACACACATTTTTTTTAATGATACTGTAATTCATGTGAAAAACAACTGCAGTTATTGCTGGGATTAACTGACTGTTTACATTTTGATCAGTCAACTCGATACGTTTTTATATGTCTGGTTATTTAAACAATCTCTGTTCTTCTATGGTTTTTTATACTGAGCTAAACAAGGAAGATAACACACAATTTCATATTCCAGTCCCATTCACTATTATTATAATCCCTTACATAAAAAACAATGTAATCTCATCTGTGAAATGAAACAAAAACAAGGTTTAGAAATGCAAGAAGATGGATCTTCTTTGTGTGTTTTTATACAGTTTATAGGGGGGAAGAACTGTCCCAGAAAAGCATACAGGAGTGGAAAGAGTGAGTAGCTGACCAAAGAAGCAAGACCCATGACCTGGGCAGGAAACGTGGCAGCGGGGCCACGGAATGATGTGGAAGCACAGGCTGGAGCCAGGGGCCAGGGGTCAGGGGCTGGTTAGGAGACTACAGAAAAGCAGAGGAAAATTATGGTATTACGTACCCAGTCTAGGTTAGGCACGTAACAGCTCCAGGATGTCAGGAAATCTTGGAGCAAACAGTGAATCCTTCATTGCGAAACCCGATAGAGAAACACTCAAAAAACTCAAAAGACCTCAACGGTCACCAGCACCCACAGCTCAAGCAGAGGACCAGATGATTATGACGTAATAAATGGATGCGATAATATCTGAACTAAAGCCACCAGAAACCATTCTGCTTGAATAAACCATGTGTAAGATGTCTTTGTGCTAAATGACTTCGCCGAGTCTACTTGACACTCCTGACACTATATTACACAAAATCATTGATTGTCCATTAATTATGCATCGACAGTTATACCTTTAAACTCTCAACACACCTACAACACACTAAACAGAGATAATGCCTAACAAACAACACCGAACAATCTCAGCCTTTGGGTGTCCAACAGTTATGCTTAAATTCCTCAGTGCAGCAAAACATCCCCTCCCTTAACAGCCACCCTTTATTAAATCACATTTTATTAGACACAGCTACACTGCTTTAGCTACACTTCTTTTAGGTGTATTTTGTAGATTTCATGTTTGTGGCCATGCACAGATTCTGACCCATTCGGGTTCTACAGGATTACTGCTGGATGGGCATGACTCAGGTGATGGAACACTCTCCACACTGCAGTGACACTGACCCCAGCGATAGAGGAAGTAGCACCTGTACAGGTGTATCAGGGACAGCGGTGATCTCACACGTGTTAACGTCAGCGCTGGGTTAAACAAATATCACTGCAGCCAGGTCTTGTAGCCAGAAACCGCTCTGACGAAGATCAACACAAATGCAAACTGGGCACGTGTCTAACTGTGCTCCTGTGAGGCTCCTGTGATGTGCTTCTTATAAATAAACGTTTCTAGTAAAGCAGGTGATGTCTAGTAGGAACAAGACCAGCAGGAAAGCAAGGCTGAAGTACAGGAAGTGACAAGGAAACAGAGTGGAGAGGTTAGTGGATGAATGCACTTAACAGCTTGTTTTTTCCCCAGTTCCATTTCTTTGATACATTTTTAACTGCTGAATGCACACACGCACACACACACACACCCCAACACAACCATTCACAAACACACAGACACACGCACAGAAACACATTAACATTTAAAGCATTAAAGTAGGTACTCTTGTTTAGAGCTACTTAAATGTAATATACAGTGCTTACGCACTACCACACACACACACACACACACACACACATACACATATGTACACTTGACATCAATCAGCAAGTTTTCTGTACTGGAATCAGTGAAGTAGCTACAATTGTGGCTCAGCCATTTTGCACATTCTTTATGACAACTCCACTTTCACACTTGAACGATTCTGGGAGGAGCCTACAACCTTGATTAGCTGCATCTGTTCTGACACATATCAAGATTAACATGCTAAAACTAATTACTATCAGCTCCAGGCTTCTACAGGAGCCTGATACATGCATTTTCAGTAAAATTATTTTGTTACACTGATGAAGTTTAGTATGACCATACTGGGTGTGCATACGTAATGACATCACATGCAAAATGTGCTTCGTTATACGATTAGTTGAAAGGTTCAAAAATTAAGGTGGAGTTAAGGTGGAGTCTGCGTTTCTTTTTTTGAACACCATACTGTATTAACCTGAGTTATCAAATCTGTACAAATTCACAGAAAGTAACACAGTAGGGT
>JAOYMR010000012.1:13564116-13575874 GCA_025802075.1 Tenebrosternarchus preto | reverse complement strand
TAAGTAAAACCCCCCCCCATTTCTCTCAAAACAACACCCCCCCCCCCCCCCCCACACACACACACAGACCCTGGCACACAATGCACATTCACTCAAACACAAATAAAGTATTATCACACATAAACAAAGGGTTTTGTCCCTTTAATGCCTTAACCAATAATAATGAAACAGAGGTCAGAATCAAGAAAGAACTGAGGAACAATGGGCTGGACAGACATCTTTAATAGGTGGACATACAGCCATCCTTCCTCCTTCCCTGAGGTCTTCTCACTTTCTCCCTCTCTCTCTCCTTCTCTCTCTCTCTCCGTTTGTCCATCTGTCTATCCACACCTCCTTCTTTCATCCTCGTCTCTCTCATTCTCTGCATAATTCAACAGTATTGAGCACTTTGTTGTCATTTCCATGGTTTTGTTTTCCTGCATTTCTGTGCCGCATTTTGTTTCTCTCTCACTCTGTGGAGAAACGAGGAGCGAAAGAAAGAGAGAAGGGAGGAGAGAAAGAAAGAGTGAAGGGAGGAGAGAAGGGAGGAGAGAAGGGACAAAATGGTGACGGCAGCTCAGGCAGCAGCTGGAGAGGCAGCATGCCCCACTAACGCGAGTGGAGCGCTGATTACCAACGCTCACAGAACCCCCTCCGTCCTCCCTCTCTCCCTCTCTCTCTCTCTCTCTCCCCCTCTCTCTCCCTCTCCCTCTCTCTCCCCCCCTCCTTCCTCTCCTCTTTTTTCTCTACAAATGCTTAACATGCAGATTTAGAGAAAATGGCTGCATCTGCAAGGCTGAGAGGCCTGGATGTGCTCAGCTGAGAGACACCACGGTGATGCGTGTGTACATGTGTCGGTGCGCCTATGACGAAATATTTCAGTATTTATTTCCCGGTATTTCAATGGCATGATGGGTTTCAATAAACATAACAAGCCTTCATGCATCCTATGGAAAAAAAAAAAAAACGTAGAGAGCACCAGCATACAGAGCAAACCAAAGGAAACCGGCCTGGTGAGGTTTTGCCAGGATGTTTTAGGCGTTAGAACACTGATGTGGCTACAGGGTTTGTTACACCCAGGAGGACACCTTAAACACCCGGTACCATGTACAACTAATCGACTATTTGTAGACTCAGATCAACTGATTAAACAAGTGGAGTCAGGTGCTGGTCCTGCTTGATGGATCTCTTAGCGAGTAATACTGCCTTCCCTCTGATTTAGGCCTTTTAAACATGGTTGAGGGTGTGGGGAAAACACATTCAACACCACTAAAGGGAAAACTCACTCTATTCACAGCAGCACGCTCCAATATCCAGTGCAACGGTACATCGTTCAACAGGGTGTTTGTCCTCGTTTCCGTGTTACGCAATACGCAGGATAAGATACAGCCTAACCAATATAAAATCTATACAAAAACAAAGATGTGGTGCACCGCGAACACAGTGCTGTCAACAGTGTTCTCAGTTCAACATTAGGTTAAGTGACAATGTACTGGTATATTGGGTGGTACTTGTGAAATGTACAATGACGTTGTGTATGAGCTGAGAGGGGACCCCTACTGCAGACAGCGTTAATGTGTTGTTGTGTATTGTGTATGGAAACATGGAAAAGTGCTTTCTTACACCCTTAATGCCGTCAGTAATGCCCGAGCTACTTTTATAGTTTAATTTCAGCATGTTGTTTAGTTGGTGTCTATGGAAAATCAATAGAGAAATGATTTCATACTGTTTTCGAAGCTCTTTAGCCTTTGTCAGTGGCTTTTACACCCCAAATACATGGTTATGATGAGCTACATACACCCTGAGAAATTCCAATCTGATTTAATATCATTGAATATACAAGGTGATATTTTTTCCTCACTCAGAAACACCTACAGGCTGCTTCTTCCTCTGCTTAGTCCCTTTGGATGAGACTGCTAGAACACTTCTGACCAAGATGCTGTGCGTTTAAGAGTGCTGTATTTATACAGTCTAAAATGACTGAGGTTTGGAGGCATTACTTTTGCAATAGTCATCGAACACTTACATTATTATTCTGGTATATGTTCGTTTGTGTGTGTGGCATGCATGTTTGCAGATGTGCATGTGTGTGTGGGTGGGTAGGGGTATATATATATGTGTGTGTGTGTGTGTGTGTGTAATTATGTATGTACATTTGTGTGTGTGCGTGTGTGTGTGTGTGAATGTATGTGTACGTGCATGGTGTCATGGAGACACATTAATCAAAACTGCACAGCAGTTCATCCTCGCACCTTCCTCATGCTTACTGAGGGTTTGAATCTGTTGCCATGGAAATGAGAGAAAACTCACACTGATTTGGGCTTGGAGGTTTGGAGAAGAATAATGCTACAAACTGTCACACATCCACACACAAAAACAAATTCTATTAGTATACTTGAGAGACAAGCTTTGACCTGTTAGTGTGTCTTAAACACCCTGTTCTAAAACTTAAACTAGCTATATTTTAAATAAAAAAGTAAACATAAGCCTAATATTAAAACTAAACTTAACCATAGTCTAAGACACAAAACTGTTTTCTGTAGCTTTAAAAAAAAAAGTCAGTTAAAAAAGTAATATATTCATAAGCTAGGGACAAAAAAAAATATGCTACTCAAGTTTCTGTTAGGACACTGACTCGGTACTCACGTTTCCTCTCTCTCTCTCTCTCTCTCACACACACACACACACACACACACACACACACAGGCCTCACCAAAATGCAGTAGTTCATGTCTATACCAAAATAACATTTCTATACCTGCCAAATATTCTGTATTCTGCTTTCACCCATACAGTACAATCATCTTTCAGGGCTAAACCGATGCTTGCATTGAATTTTTCAGAAGGCAATCTGTCTCCTTCTAGAGCAAACGCACAGCCCTTGTGAGGCACGGCAGTGCTGTGCTACACACTGATGTTCCTCGAGTGCAGAGTCAGAAGTGAGGGAGCGGCTGTGTGGCCCCATGTCAGCCACAACCATGCAGTTCACACCCCACGTCAGCATTACACCACCCACCAAATTACTCAGTACTACTCCGTGTACATCAATGCAAGGTTAAGGTACGGCTGCGAAAGCAACCGAACCAACTATATTACACACCACGCCGGAAAGAGAGACGGTAACTAAAAATGTTAAAAACAGGTGTGGATGGCGAGATGAAGAAGCTGAAATACAACCACATAAAAAAAAAACGTTCAAAAGTCCTTTGCATTACTTCTCATTTAGTAACTTCAGCCAGTCTGAAGCATTAAAGGCAGGAGAAGGAAGTACTGGTGAAAATCAAAAGCATGGTCATCGATTTAAGTGTGAACGTGTGCGCGTGAGATGGGAGGAGAGCAAACAGCTGCCACTGTAATTGAAATACAATGAAGATATACATGTAGTGAGGAGAGAGGAGCCAATAAAGAACAACCATTACTCCAGGAAGAAGGAGGGGCTTGAGGAGAGTAATTTATGGGAAACCCCTACCCTGTCTTTTTATGAAGTAGTAGTAGAATTATAAAAGGATATAAACTAACCTGGTTTATTGGCTTATTCCAGGCAATCCACTATTTTCCCGTTGTTATCATATTAATTTTTCTATCAGTACTCTGCCTTCATATTACAAACCCATTCATGCTTATTTCTTTTTCATTTCAGATCAATTATTAGTATTTACAATAATGAAGCATTTCATTATATTCATACTGGAAACAGGCTGGATAATATGAAGCTTATTGCAACTACACTAGGAAGAAGCCATCAATGTGTTTAAAGAAAAATACCCAGCAGGCATTTGCTGTCGTCACTATGTTGTAATAATGTTTGCCAGTAATGTAAATGTGAACATTGAAACAACCAAACATTTACCACTGCATTAAATACTGGGACAATGTGTCCATTTCATATGACTAAATTCTCAACCCAAATTTTCAATACTGTCCTGGAACATCAATGTTGTGTAAAAAAAAAAATTTTTTTTAAAATAAATAATTAAAAAACAACAAAAAATACTTTTTACCCCAAAACGTTTATTCACAGTATATAAATGAAATAAATGTTCTTCACCAATATTTATAGATAGAATCTGAATATGCAAAACGTTGCATGCAATATACTAAAAGTAAATTGCAGTAACCTCTTTTTTAAGTTCATTACCAAAGTGAACATCACTTTTGTAATGAACTTAATGAACTTAGGCTACAATTCATCAGCAGCTACCGTGACCTAGAGTGAGGTGAACTTAACCAACTACAACGAGCATTTAATTTAACTTCACAAAGTAGCTATTAGAATTTAAACAGGAAGACATCTACCCACCTGAGAGTAGAAGTTTTAAGAATATTTACAGCTACCACCCACATATTATAATCCCACATCTTCACTCATGACTTTACTTTGAACAGTTTACAATGTCAAAAAACTATTGTGATGAATTCATCATTGCATGAATGAACAGATAAAGAAAAACGTACTTTCTGCGGTTTAATTGACTGCCAGAAATGATGGCCAGTGGATACGTGTGTATGTCTGTGTTAAAAGACTGGCCACTCAGTGTCGTGGCAATGTGAAAATGACATTGTCAGTGTGGAGTCAACATTGTGACAACTTTTGATGCATGCTGGGTAATAGGCATTAACTGAGGAAACCTTGCATTTGATTCTTCTCAAGTAACATCATGTAGAATCATCAGTGTGGTAGTCATATCAGGTGTTGGTAGCTATTTCACTATTTATTTTTTCAGCTAGTACATGTATGCCTAAATTTTCAAGATGGCCTTCTGCATAGTGTTAAATAATTCAATGATACAGAGAATGTTGTTCGTTTTTATAAATGACTAAAACACATGTTGTTTCATGGCATTACTAAAGGCATAAATGCAGTTTGAAGTGGCAACATAAAGATGCATCGTATTTATGGACAACATTTTGGCTGAATAGCTTCAAAAATATTTGCTAGCTAGATTTGCTTTGTTGCTACAGTGCACAACTAATAAAGGAAACCCTGGACACTAAAGCTGTCTTGGTTGATCAACTACATTCGGAGTGATAAAACATGTAAAACCACTATTTCTGTGCAGGATGGAAACACTGGGCCTCCCAGATCTTCTCTTTACCCATGAGCTGAGGTGATACAACATCAATATCACTGCCTTGATTGAGACAATGTTCTCCAGTGAGACTCCTTAACAGGGGTCAGTGAGGGATATACCTTCATTTGGGATGGTGTCCCAGGGGACTCCTTATAGACAACATTGTGTCAGCTTGACATTCAAGACCGAACTCCTTCTCTAACATCTCAGAATCCCCTGTGGGTGCCATTTCACCACACTGGTCAGTGCCTTTACCCCTACAATGAATGCTGATAGCATTTCCAGTGAGGCTAAGCTTTGGCAGAACACTGTACTTGCATAGATGTAAGGCGTGGACCTGCAGGGCATGGAGGTGCCAAGATGAACCACACTGCTTTCAAACAGTTTTTATTTTGCTCTGAACACCAATCGGTCATCAACAACACTGTTTTCCAACTGAAAACCTAATTAAAAACTTCTTGGATTCAAACCAATCGAAACACTAGAACTTAACAGATAACGTTGTCACATGCCAGTCAAATATTAACCAGATCACCATTACCTGGACCATCTGAGGAGAGGAACACTCGAAAAACCACAGGTTGATCGGGTCCAAATTTAAAATAAAGACCCAGTCACTCGACAAAACACTCAAAAGGTGCCCAGTGCTGTTGTACTTATATTGTCGATGAGTAGTTCTTTCACTGGCCCACAAGCGGGAAACTATCCCTACTTTGGACAAAGAGTGGTCCAAGCTTAGCTCAGCAGTAATTCATACTGCAGGACTGGTTTCATACCAGCTCAACTGAAATTCAGAAACTACTGTAGGACAAGCACAGGGGCACTCAAGTCCAATCTGAACCTTGCTCTGTTTCGATACCATAAGCCAATGTTGGTCTGAGATCATACTAGAGGCAACCACAGCCAAATGACACTTCAGTGAGTTTGGGAATGGGATTCAGAGGACTGAACGATGTCTGCTCTGAAAAATCTTATATGGTGAACTACTGGATGCCAAAAGAAAACCTGAAGGACAAAATCTCCTCTACAAAAACCAGTTACAAATTGGTGTAACACCAAGCCCAGTGACCTTGAACAGTTGGCAGCTGACAGAACACTGTGGAGCTCTATTAGCTTGTCTATATTTGATGCTCATGAATCAAGAGATCTGACCAGGTTCTTACTGTGTCAACATATTTTGCCTAGATACACAGTCATACACTGCCATTACTATTTATATTGATAATTCTGAAGTCCCACCACTTAGACTAACCTCCATTATTAATTCCACTTGTCACTAGGCTAACTGTTTATGTTAACTAGCTGATCAACAGATTATAGGCATAAAATAGTACAAAGGATCAAATCATATCTTTGGCAACATTGATTATTTAGCTAACATTACTTTGTTTATGCTACTTCTAACATGTTAAATCTTTGGGTTAGATAAGTGCTCTAGCTTGACTGAAACTACTTGTGCGTTACATGGTTTTAGTTCATTCGCATCAGCCAATCAGAACCGAATACTGTATGAAACTAATTTTATATAGAATACCAAAGCTTTGCCCTGGTGTGAGGCAGATCCAGAGTCTTCGGATTGCTCCGACCATATCTGCTGCTTTAACAAATCGATTCAGTAAAAGAGTGTAAGAGAGTGTAAGTGTTGGTTTGCAGAGCTGGAAGAGTGACCTTCTGTTAATATATTAAGGAACCAGTTAATCAATTAAGCATTGAGTCACAGCCAGGCACAAAACAAAAAAGACTGGAGGAAAAGACCTGGAAGAATCTATAATTCTGCAGCTTCAATAATGCAAGCACACACAAACACACACGCCCCACATGTATGTTAACTTTCACATTAACTCCTAATCTACATCAATTGTACCAGATCATCCATGCACACGTACAAGCTAATGACTCAGACAGATATCTGATAAGAAAACACCCCCACCTTCCCTCCCCTTGGGACCAACATTGTCAGACACTGAACACCTGACGCACACAGTCAGGCGTTGTACATGTCTGAACTGGACTGGTGAATGTGAAGGACACTTCATTGAGAAAGATTAAGCAAATGGGGGAAAAGGGGAGCAGCACAAATACAACCTGACCTGGAGAGTATATCAACAGCACCTATTGATTTTTCAATCAAACAAGAGACTAGAGTTTACACACACATCGACACACACACCCTTACTGTCACACACACACACACACACACACACACACACACACACTGTGACACACATGCACGTGCACTCACACACACACACACACACACTCCTGCAGGGCCCCATCATGCATACAGAGACACCATTAAATGCACATACAATCCATTGCAGTTTAATCCTTCCAAAACCTTTCAGCTGTATTTAGACTAAAGTAAAAATGTACTCATACATGCAAATACAGTCCCTTCAATAATATATTACTGCCTTTCTTCACCTCTCTCTCTCTCTCTCTCTTTCTGTTCTCTCTGTCTCTGTCTCTTTCTCACTCTCACTCACTCACAGACACACACACACACACACACACACACACACAGTCCTGTGAGAATGAGATCCCCAGGTTTGCCAGTAAGAGGCATTCTCATGTTTCATATGCTCCATTTTGTTTAATTGGACCATTCTTCTTGCTTGCTCTCCTCTATCCAGACAAAATGGGAGACATGTAAAACAGCTCAAATGAATTAAGGCTGATTAACAGAGCTCCCCAAAACCCTAAAGAAGCTTGCAAGGTCTCCTAGCTTGCCTAAAGTCAGGAAAACACAGGATGAACTTTATTGTAATTTGGACTCATTTCATGCATCTTGAATAAACATTTGAAACATTTAAATAAAAGTCTAAAACAGTGGTGTGTAAAACCCATTTAGGAGTTCACTATACTTATGTATAGTGCTATAGTACATCTACTTGCATGTATTGGTTTAATGTGTGTGAATAGTAAGCACATAATACAAGTGTATGGCTAGGGTAAGAATGTACGTGTGTGTGTGTGTGTGTGTGTGCTGGGGTAATATTCAACAACATAAATCCATACCTTTTTTCTAGAGTACTGGATGCCAATGTTTATGTACTGTGTAACATGACCTCCCCCCCATTAAAAATGTATACCTCTCTACTCCATCTACCCCAGGATGAGATATTTCTCACCACAGTTCTTATCATAGTACCACTACTGAACCAGAATTTGCCCTTTTGCCCTATAAAAAATCCTTGTCTTGGTCCAGTAGTAAAAGGCATGTATTAGCACCACCTGAAACAGCCTATGGAGGAAGCCCTACCTGGGACGATGGAGACAGTGTCCTTTTCCCAGGAGACGACGCTGACATACTCCTGCACAGCAGAGGGAATGAGGCACTTGAAGACAGCCACATTTCCCCGCATGGCTCTCTGGTCAGCCACGCGAACTGTGTACGGCTCCCTGAACACTGTTCAACAGCAAGAGACGAGGCAGAGGTCACAAAAACAAGTACGACAATCACTTTGCTTTCTCAATATAGCATTTAGCAATTTCTAAAGGTAGAATGTTTTATTTACATTTGTTTTTCACATGGTTCTGGAGTTTTTGTTCAAGAGCGGTCCCAACAACTTTTTTTTAAACATTAGTGACGTCTTCTGGGTAGCTTATTATATTTTCATTCAGAATATGCCATGTCACTGTATAAGGGAGGTTCCGCTATTACGAAGTTTTAAGCGGTCATCGAGGAGAACTTGAGCAGTGCCCTTTTAATAAATCACCCGCACAATACTTGCAGACAGCGCAGAGCGGGCGGGCGGACGCGGCTTCTGGAGCTGTCAGAAACATTCGTCCGGCTGAAAGCGACGTTCTCTACGCATGACAACCGGAACTCGACGCGCAAAAACAGCGTAGGATGAAAGCGAGAGAATCTAAACGCTTTGAAAACACTGTTTACGAGCGACTAAATTTGCCTCCAGTAAAGGCCAGCAGGGGAACGGAAGTGAATTATTGCAACCACTGAATTTCGTTTTACTCATCAACATCCATTTACTTAGTGAATTTAATTTCTCCGTCGTTTTCTTTGCGGGAGGCTGTGCAAGTGCGTTTTCAGTTGCAAAAATCTTTACGCAGATGTGATTGCGTTTTCTACTGTTCCTATACGATTCCGTAGCACTGGTACAGGATCCACGAGTAATTCTACAACGAGAACATTTCTTTTAAAGAAGGAGGGACAGGCCTTCTGCATATGCGCAAACCCCCAGCCCTAATTCTGATATAATTAACGCCTGGCCTGCAGGCGAATTTCCTTGGTCATTAATAATGGTTTCTACCAGGTGACAGTGTCACCCACAGAGACTGAAACCAGTGTCCTTGTCTGATCGCCAAGTCTTTACACTCCAGCCATACATATTCTAACCATGCGTATAGTACAGCCCTCGACATGTTATGAGTAGCCTAGATCTGTTTTCCCCACTGGTAGCAAAGCACATTTTTAATGATGCAGATGGGATTTTACTGAATATAACTAATCGATAAAACTCCCCCGTTTTTTTTTTTTTTTTTGTTTCCACGGCCTATTTATTAACTCGTTGATTGGTTTTGTGTCTTGTCAGTCATCCGATATGACTGACGTGCTCCCACAAACTAATTTCATTTCCATCGAAAACACAACTTAAATTGAAATTGTTAGACCACACTCGTATCTGAAGAATAAATAAATATCATGAGATATAATTTAAAGACATAACTTTTATAAATATAAAATTTATACTTAATTGCCTCTCTACTCGTATGGGCACCATCATTAGAATGTTACTGATGCCTGACCGCGTTCATCCGTTGCTTAGAAACGAGCTAAAACACAGTCTGGCGCGTCCTCTTATTTCTCGCGCACCACGAGGACCCAGTCCTGTATCACTGTCATTTAAATAATTAACTCGAGAGAAACCAAATACCATGCTTACTTATTCATTGCACATGATGCAGGGAAAAAAGGGATAAAGAAATGAGAGATTTCAATAAAACAGAGCGCATGAATGGATGGGCCCATTAACACAGGGATAAAAGTAAACATTACCTATCGGATAGTCGAGACAAAGCAACGAGAGAATGGCGTGTTGGTGCCACAGTGCACCTGCCATAGTTTGTGTGTCCTGGAGTTCACTGTCCGTAACAGTTAACCCCAAATCCACTCCTAAGCCTCTATAAAAATGATGTAGTCCTGCTGAGTATTTACAGAGCCTGTAATGTTTTTTACACATCGTTTGTCAACAAGGGCTTGGTCAGGTGGTGTTTTGTCCCAGTAAGGTTGAAATGTGAGGTGATTAGTGGACTGGGATAAAGCCCATTTTCAGCGATCAAGCATCAGAATTGGACATGGTTATACTAGCTCCCTGATCAATCAGATTGACAAATCCCAGTACTGGAGCTTAAGTATCTAATTTTCTACCTGTGTATTACACCTACCACTCATTCACTGATTCATCATTTATGCATTATAGGTGTGTGTGTGTGTGTGTGTGGGGGGGGGGGTGTCAGTTGAATTCACAAATTTCCATCTGTTGTTTTCATTGTGCAATTCACTTAATTTAACATGAACATGAGCTATTAACACGAAGTTCTAAAATGTGTACATGTAGTAACATTTTCTTCAAACTGTTAAATATAAGTTTGGTTTAACGGTGACAGAACTTATATAAGAGAGGTTTTTTTGCACTGAGAAAGACACTTGGACAAAAAGAAGTAGATGAAGTTTACTGGTTTTTTTTTTGTTTGTTTGTTTCTTAAGTGACAATGAAAATGTTTTAATGAAAGATCAGGTTGAGAGAACAAGAGACGAAAAATGAGAGAGAGAGAGGAAAAGAAAAGAGCCCACATGATGTGATTTTCATAAATGTTAAGCTATCCACACAGGTTCCTGTGCTATTATTGGCACAGGATCAGCATGTAGAGGAGTGGGTGAAATAAAAAGAAAAGCACAAGCATGAGAAAGAGAGAGAGAGAGAGAGAGAGAGAGAGAGGGGGAGAAGGAAAGGGAGGAGTGGGGGGGTGTCACACCGTGAGCTGTCAACTGTCATCATTCTCCACTGCCACCTGAGACACTGCGCCACACCCTGCCCCTCCCCTCTTCTGTAGCCATGGCAACCCTCATGTGATGTAGCCGATTGGTTGGTTTCTTCTCCATAGTGCTGGCTTACACAGGGCTCTGTGTGGGTTGCCGGCTCTACCAGTGTTTTTGCTATATCTCAGCACTTAATTGATTAATTAGTGTAATTATTTGAGGCCAAAGTCACCCCCATCTTGTCACTGGTTTGTAGGTAATTCATTTTATCCCTTGAGACCCCATGCAAAACCGCATAAGCTAGATATAATTGTAAAAATAACAATTCTGGTACATTTAAAGCAGATGTTTTTCACAATAGTACAAGTTCTGTTATTTTGGGGAAATCTGCAAAAGATAGACATGTGCACACTGTCTAGGTGAGTAAGTGTGTGTGTGTGTGTGTGTGATGGGAACTCTAGCATGTAGGACAGATGGAGGCTGGTAGACAGAAGGGACACTGGCACGGGCTCCACACAGGCTGGCATACGTGTGTGTGTGTGTGTGTGTGCGCACGTGTGTGTGTGTGTGTGTGTGTGTGTGTGCGTGCGTGCGTGTGTGTGTGTGTGTGTGTGTGTGTGTGTGTGTGTGTGTGTGTGTGTGCGTGCACGAGCCTGACTGTGAGGGAGCTTCTGACAGCTTAACACGGTGCCTGTGTAATATCTGT
>JAOYMR010000012.1:13544919-13558606 GCA_025802075.1 Tenebrosternarchus preto | reverse complement strand
ACTGGATGCAGCATTATGTGTTAAGTGGATAATATGGAAAAGAAGAACTTTTCAAAAGCAGGCAAAAACAAAGCATCTATAAGTGCTTAGGAACCGTAGTCTCTCACTCTCTCTTTCACACACACACACACACACACACACACACACACACACACACACACATATTTTCAGAGCGGAAATACAACATATGTTGTGTCATGGTCCCTGTAGTCTGTAGGTCAGAGCATAAGTGCTTTTTTAAGTGTCATGTATCGTTAGAAATGGATGTTATGGATTTTGATATATAATATCCTTATTTACCAACACTCTTTGTTATTAATGTGTGAACTAGCACTAGCATAACTGTTGTCTGTTTATAATTCATGACTGATGCTTTAAAGATTTTTGGAAGCTGTGGTTGGAGCTATGGCAGTGGAGAACTGCCTTAGGTCATTAAAAACCAGATTTACATGTTAAATTACCACCAGCAGATATGACTAAAAGGCATCGCTCACATTTTGTCATCATCAGTGACGTTACAAGATAGTGACAAAATCACTTTGGCTCTGGAGTCAGGGAATTTCCATTTAGAGAAACTTCTGAAATCATCTTCATTAAACTTCTGAAATCCTTTATTCAACTTTTACACTTGAAGTTCTGTTAGTCTTGACATCAGAATGTCTGAGCAGTGTGTACGTTAACACTCCACGGTGCTTTTTACACATTTTCTTCAGGTAAACTGGCTGCTGCTTCTGTGCAGACATGAGGGGAGGTAAGAAATACAGAGAGGGGAGGAAGAGTCAAACAGGAGAGCCCAGACTGCAGTGCTACGGTTTTAAACCATTCTCATCAGACGGATAACGAAGCCTTATAGCTACCCGCCATTTTGCCTACCATATGCACAAACACCAAATGAGGGGAGAGGCAGAGGATGGCAGAGGATACCAGGGCACCCCGTCCACCCGGAGGACCCACACTAATGGCAATGCCAACCCAAACTGCACAATGCCCCACTCCCCTACTCCCCACACAAAAAAACAGACAAAAGCTATTGCACTTACTTGCTACTGTGCTCCTTCTTTCCAATTTTCTTTTTAAAACCTCCTTCTCCTACCTTCTCCTTTATTCTAGTCTTTCTGGCTTATATGCAGGCAGACACATTTGCACATTTTATATATATATATATTTTTTCAGTCAGTATGAAAATGGTGTATGAATATGTATGGTAAAGAGGCAAGGATATTGCCTATGGTGAACCGCTATGCATAATGCAGCTCTCTGTCTCTCATCTACATTTGCTTACACACACTCTCTCTTACACACACACACAGACACCACTCACACAATCACACACACACATTCACACCCTGCCCCCAAAGACTTCCACATGCTAGCAAAATAATGCTTTCTTGCTCCTCTCCCACAGAAACAAAACCAGATACACATTCAAGCGTTTCAACATACGAGGCTCAGTAACAAAAAGTCACTCAAAATCAGCACCTTCCACTAATTCACAAATACATGACATAATCAATTTTATAATCATATCTGTTTGGCCTTGTTGCTCATATAATCAACTTCTGTTATAGACAACAGTCAACATAATAAGATCTACTGAGTGAGTGGTGAATGATAAACTAACTAAAAAGCCATTCCACTTCCAGGTGTAAGTTTTGTCTTCTGTTAAGGGGCAAAACTTGTAAGAATGGGGTAAAGAAATTACCTTTTATTATCAAGAATGAGTTCCAGCATGAATACTGCAGTATTTAGGGGGGGGGGGAGATTATTTCCAGCTTTTGAAACATTTAAAAGCTGACAAAACCAACCTTCAATAATGAATTTCCACAGTTGGAAGTTATTTCCTTGTAGAATGCTCAGGCCATACGTCTGGGTACCTTAGGTAGGATGGTAGGTATATATACTATATATACTATATACTGTAGGTTTATGCATAGAAAACAATTGTTAGAGGGAGAAAGAATCATAAGAATGGATTGGATGAGAGAGGATGAGAGAGAGAGAGAGAGAGATTGAGAATGAGAAAGGGAGGGAGAGAGAGAGAGAAAGAGAGGGAGGGAGAGAGAGGGAAAGAAAGATTGAGAGCGATAGAAAATGAGAGAGAGAGGGAGAAATTGAGACAGAGAGAGAGAGAGGGAATAGAGAGAGGGAGAGGGAGGGAGAGAGAGAGGGGGAGAGAGAGAGAGAGCTCTACCGAATGTTTACTGATACTTGGTGTTGCTGTTTAAGCATTCATTCCCAAATGTCCACTTGTTTGCTTCCAGTGTTTATCCCATTCAACACAGCATTAGAAAACACATTTTGCATGGGAATAACAAATCAGTCAACACTCTGAAACTTTGTGCCTCCAATTAACTCATAACTACCACACCTATCATTACCTGTTAGTCCTCTGACTAGAAATTTAGCTTTAAAAAAGTCATGTACGGTATGAAGAAAAATCTATCATGTAAATCGTACCTTCTGTTAACGCACCGACTCTAGATCAACCAAATACCAAAATAACACTCCAAATCAAGAACAGATCTTGATGAAGTTGTCATACATGCAGTAAGCTGTTCAGCCTAACGGGACAGTTGCTAGTTGTGAAGTTAAGATGCTTTGCGCGTGATAGCCAGTTGGATGGACAAGCGCCAGCGAGGCGTGGCGTGCACGTGCACTGCTCCATACAGGGCGAATGTTTGTTCACCTGCTGTTCACTTACCAGCAAGGCTCCGCTAAACACCGGTTACCATTGAAGCGAGTCGCTTTTTGCAGGTCAGTAGTGACATATAGATGTTAATGTCGACCGCACTTAAACAACAATAGCTAGTAGAACAATGAAGTGTAAATAAAACGCAGTCCAAATACCATGGAAGCACTCCGTTGATTTTAAAACCAGGCAAGGTCTTCCATAATTAGGGCAAATGTTTCAGACATACACCAGGCATGGGCACGATCTGTATATGGAACCCCGCAGTTATTACCCCACACACTATTTAAATCATTAAGTGCATAAATTGTACTTCATAAAAATCGTATGTATTAATAAATATTGTCAAAAGCCGGTAACGGTTAACTTCTCACAACAGAAAAATGCAAAAAAAAAGACAAAGATATTTAGAAATTTACTATAGCACTGTTTTCCAAATCACCAGGAACTACAAACAGGCAAGAAAATCCGTGATACTGATTCACGCTACGCTCATTCAGTTACAATGAGAGAGGGCACCAGAACATTACAAAAACAACCTTTCCTCTGACGTTCAACACAGTGTGTGTCATCCGAAATCCAAAAGTGCGCGAAAAGACCACTAGATTTTGAGGATGTGGGGGGGATACTTTCTCTTTGAGTGATAAAACTCGGGAGGGGGGGGGGGCGTTTTGAGAGAAATAAATGGAGTCCTTATGGCCAATGACCTGATTTACTTTTGGAGTGGGGGACGCAGCAGAGCGCGGTACTAATTGCGCAGCTGGGAAGAGCAGGGGGATTTGGAAAGGACAAAAAAGATAGGAAGGGAGGAAATTTTGCAAGTTTCGATGGGGGGCCGAGCGAACTGAAGGCGTAGGGGATCTACATATACGGTGATCAGGCGCAACATTTCTACCAGGTGAACGGTAACAAGAGTTTGTACGGTGATTTCACGCCTTTTAAAAAATAAATAAATAAATGATATATAATAAGAACTATCATAATTTATATATATATATATATATTACTTTTAAGGGAAAAGGTTGAGTTAGACGTACAAATCTCTTGTCAATCACATTTTAATTCAGGCAAATGTTCAGAAAATCGGATCAGACTGGATAACATCGTAGCCACCACACAAATTTGACGACCTTCCGACTGCTGATCCTTAAAATAAATATTAAACTCTCTCTCTCGCTCTCTCTCCCTCCCTCCCACTGTCTGTGAAATAAGGGTTTTATTGATGAAACGACGAAAAATAAACAGTTTAAATAATTATTCATAAAAGACAAACATTACACATTTATGTTTTTTTCAGTTACATCAAATGTTTACCCTAATTTATTTTTGAAAAAAAACGTAAGCGTTTAAATGAAAAAAAAATGCGATCTCCAATCTGCATGGGAGTGTTGACAGATTTGAGGCCTGAACACACCACAGCTTGGCAACAAGAAAGCTCGTGCTAAAATTATCCACATCATGGGATAGGCTGTACTACACAGATGCTAAAATTTACCAGTAATTAGGGTACGTATTATTATTACTACTACTACTACTACTACTATTATTATTAGTAGTAGTATCAGTAGTAGTATTAGTATTAGTATTAGTATTGTTGTTGTTGTTGGTGGTGGTGGTGGTGTTGTTTTTCAGAAACACAATTTCCCCAATTTCCATCCAGATGAAAATAAAAATGGAAATTTCCATAAGCAATACTGCAGCACCCCTAGGTGGGTTTGTATTTCATTCCAATTCATTTCCATTTAACGACAAGTCTACCCTCGAGACGACAATTTAGAATGGATATAGCTCTCCTCCCGCCCCTGTACGGGATTCAGGTGTGCAACTTATCCTAGTCGAAAGTACACAAGACGATATTCTTCATTTATATAAATGAATGAAAACTAAGAACGGACTCTCTTTCTTAAAAAATATATTTCTAAAAAGTGTTGTTAAAACCATTTAGCGACTGATTTTTTTTTGTATTCCTTGAAAGTAAGAAAAATGGAGGCGCGGCCCTCTAGAAAAAATACGCAGTCCTAATGCATATGCATAAATGATAATTTATGTGCGTTTTACATCTCCTAAGCCCGCAACAGAACTTGATGAACATGATGAAATTTTCTTTACTAACTACAGAAAATCTAAAATTACATAAAATGTAAAAAAAAAATGTAAAATACACTGGAAGAGACCGAAAAAATCAAGATTTTTTTTGCGTCCTCTGCATTCCCTCCACTACACTTTACGCCCAAATTCACCCTTCTCATGGAGATGGGGAGGGAGGGGGTCTCAATAACGATAGCGATGCAACTTATAAAAAACGGTTTAACGTTATTTCAAACATCATTTTAACAAACAAAAAAACTGAAATCATCAGCAACTTGTGTAAAACCGAGAACTTAATCTCCCAAAAACCAGAAATAGAGTTTGAATTTAAGATGTTGTTAGGCAAATAATTTCAACACTTCACAACACAAATAAAAACTGAGTAATATATCGCTACAACATGAAAATAAACAGGTAAAAGATATAGCAATACAGGAAAATTAGCAAAAAATTAAGCACATATCATTTGGCTAAATAGACAGTAGAGGGAGGGGGAGGGGCGATGTCAAAGACAAAATTGTTGAGAAATCTTATGATGACAGTGAATGTTAACAAAAATCACAACAAACATAAAGTACTTTAGTGTTGTTTCATGATAGAAGTGGTTCGATTAATCTTGCTCTCATATCAAAGTCATTATCAGCACTATCAAATGGGGAATCTGTTGGCACAGAAAATGGAGGACTACTAATTGCACCACCGCTAATTGGAATGAGGTTTGCATATGCCGTTGTTTTCCTAGAGTAAGATATGCAGATGACTTAATGCTCTCACACAAAGGTATAGTCTCATCAGACAGGACGTTTGTTACTCAACCATTATCAAACTGGAATTGCCTTAGATATTCGCGCGAAAGGAGAATAAGCTTTACAAATCGAATGCGACAAACAGGGGGAAAAATATCATCTCCTGTTCTAAGCACATCAGCTTTCCCCACTGATAAAGTGGTCTCGGGGCAATCAAATTCTCACTTTACAAACCAACTCCACTTTTATCAGAAAACACATTCCACAAAGCCATCAGAAACCTGCAAATGTTCATAAACTACATGAAAAAAAAATGTTTCCCTGCGCCTTGTCTTACATATTCATAACTCAGCTGCATATTCATATCGTGCATACAAATCACGCTCATCTCTCCCATCTACAGCGTCACGAGCGAGCATGCTGGAACATGCAAACCAGTATCTACCTCAGAAGATCACATTTATTGTTTATCAGGGCAAAATAAAAGAAGATTTAAACCTTGAACTGCCAAACAGCTAATTTGGACAAAGTTTTATCACAAATCTACGAATGGAAACTTCAAAGCAGCATTTCGAAAGCATAGTAGCTTAATTTACTAACCAATCTTAGGATAGCACGTATCAGTGCATTAAAGTTGTAATTCTGTAGCCAACAATGCATAAGGAACAGTTTTTGGAGAAGTATAAACTTAGCAATTATACCGCGTCTGATTGGTTTATGTGTTGGGGGGGGGGGAAGCTTAAAACTGATTACATACCTTCTTTAAAAGAATACAGCAGGAGTAATGTTACCAGCCACATGCCATAAATAGCGGGTATATTTCTCAGGAATTTTTTGCAATCCCGACGTGTGCACGGCGCAGTATACGGCCAGGCGAGGCTCCGTGCAGGAGTGGTGACGATGCTCCCCGGCGATCTCTCCAGCCCTAGTCCCAGACTCGCCAGCGCCGAGAAGCGGGGAAAGCTTTGGTCCCTCCTCTCGTTCCCTCCCCTCCGCGGGACCGTCATCCAAACAGCCCCTCCTTCAGTAGGCTAATGATGCGACTGGATGAAGGGGTACGGCACTGCGCGGCACGGGGCGAGAGAGAGCGCACGCTGAGGACAACTCAGTTTTGTTGTTGGGGGTGGGGACTTTGAACGGTGACTGAATTAATATGTGTTAGTGTGAGTAAAGACACACGTGCTTGCAGACAGGTGTGTTTTGTATGGCATATGGCAAAAGTGAAAGACACGGCAACTACAGATCACCTGTGAACTATAACAGTTTTACGCGACATGTACACCGTTAATGTACTTGAATTTTCATATGAGCAATTTTAAAGACGTTTTATTGAACGTTATTTTCATGTATATGTTTGTAAGCTTTGAAACACTTTGCTTCCATATCTTATGAAGGACCCGAAAAACTACTTCTTTAGAGACCTTGTGTACTGTACAAAAACATTTACTAGCCATGTACATATCTTCATCGCGTGCAGGTATGTTAATTCCTCACCATCACCTTGTATCACGACTGCTCCTAGATAACGAGATTCCCTTCCCATCTTCTCACACACACATGGGCACGTGCGCACTCCAAAGTCGCGCAAAATTTGCAGTGTCGATGATTTTGAACGTACTGGCTTATTTGTGTTTATGTTAATGTACCCGGAATTGGCTTATTCCAACACATGACGCCACTGAACCGATAATATAGCTGACCACTAGTCAGCTCATTATTAAGGCAGAAAAAAACATGAACACAATATCATAAACTCATTATTTACTTTATAAACTGTACGAGGTAGACGCAATAACCAAGTAGCCTACTCAGAGAAATCATGTTTAAACCATTTTAATTTGTACATCAGCTAGTATTTTCATCAAGAGGGATGGGAAACTGTAACAAAGAAAGACACCTGACAGTAACTTATCGCCGAAATCCCATGTCGCCTCAGTTTACGTTTGTCCTGCCAGTTTCCGCTTCGCCACGCGCAACTCTTAACCCTTTAACCTTCCAGTGTGCGGGAGTGTTAGGCTAATAATTATGGTCTGCGCGAAGACCACTCATTATTTCTCACTTTCATATGTAGGTCAAACTGACATGCAGAGTAACCCAAGCTTCACTGCATTGTGCCTAGACACGAATCTGAATCAGCTGAAAGTGATGCAGGAAATGTTAACAATCACCAGTTTAACCGAGAGAAATACGTTAGAGAAAACCGAAAGCATACAGTGCTAGAGCAAATCTCATAATTCACAACTTTCACTACCAAAACTGCACAAAGTATACTGAGCTTAAAGATATAAACGACAACTCGGACATGGTCTGACTTAGACTATGATTATGGGAAGTTACCTCTGTGATAAGGATATATAAGACATGTAAGATGACCTAGTGGCTGAGAACCCTGCCTTAAGAGAGTGCTCAGGGCACAGAGAGTGGAGCTGATCCATCTTCCTCCTCCAGCTCCCACTGCCACTGCCTGCTTCTCCAGTTATGTAACAAGTGGATGGATGGAAGACATAACAGTCCTCTTCCCCTCCCACACAAGCACACAGACGCACACAAATTTAGCAAAAACACCCTACTTCTTACCAACATGCACTAAATGTCACTATGAGAAAAAGAAAAGCCTGAATTAATAAAAAAAAATTATTCTGTGTTGTATCTATATGGTTACAGTGTTCCACAGTCTTTTATAGCACCAGTGAGAGAGAATACATATGTTTATATATATATCCACTTATACAGTATATGTCAGCATCAAAGGTAGATTCTTTTTTAAACTGGTAGTTGGATACATACCTGTTTGCTGTTTAAAAAGTGGGACAAATAACAAAAAACGCACTTATTTCCCCTTTTCCTGTTGAGTTAATTGGCAAATATACAGCTTTTTTTCACCTGTTGATAGGTGAATAAGCAAATGCAGTCAGTTGTAGAATTTGACCACCCACACATCAACGTCCTAACAATAGGTCTGGATACTGTTTTTCTCTCTTATAACAGACCTTCATATTGGTTTCAGTTTAGTAACTGGAACTGGTGTTTAAAAGGTCAAATATGAGGTCACTACTTGTTCCTGCAAATGAAAGGTCTGCACTCAAATAAATCAAGTCTTTATTGATGACACATTACCATCAGTCATGGTGAAAGCATAGATCTACATCAATCTTCTATGATTCAGACTTGGAAAAACATGAAAAATGTGTCTTTTTCCATTTAGGACAAAGCTAAATGCTCCAATATGTTTCTTTATTGTATATTTGCATTTTATTCAAAAGTTTCTGCAGTGCATTCACCACTTAACAATGATTAATTAAGAAAAAAAATCATTTAAAATAAATGTTTTATTCTATTTTTCATTTCTGCACTAGCACTGTGGATATAAGTTCAATACGCTACATTATAGTTAATGTTTTACTGTTTTAAAAAAATGTAACTGCCCTCCCATTTGCTTTTACATATAAAATTCATTGGAATGTCAAACAATGGCAAACAGGCATTTCCTTAACTATTAATGAATGCATAAAACTCAAATTATCTAATGTCTAATGAAATGCCTAATTAATTGTTCATAGTATAAATGTTTAAATAATTATAATGTAGTGTGGTGTACACATAAGCATGTCATATTTACATCATGTGTACATGTATACATCATGTGCTTTTTTTTTTAATCAGAAATTACCTGAATATTCTTCTCAGTAATCACCTAAAACCTAGATGTTCTGCAAAAAGAATGGATTCAGAGACCTGATTCAGTATAAATTATTGTCAGTTTAGCTGAATGGGGTTCAGAGTTGCTTTTGTTGTTGGAATTAATATATAGTTCTCTGAATGTAATATTACAAATTCTATTGTAATTGTTTAGTGTGTTACAGTTCTTTTCTCTTGTTGCCAATGACTTGTTAGACTTCAGAGGGTTACCAGCTATTTCTTAACTAATAATTAGTGCTCAAGTACAGTTATTTTTTCGGACCTTCTTAACAGACGTGACACGTGTTTGATGTGCATCAGAAGAGATAAAGCCACCAAGGCATCTAAATACACAACAACCCAGCAGGCAGTGAGAGGGGTACAGCCATAAAAAAAAACTACACCTCTGTTCTTTCATTATTGGCCTGGAGATAGACACCATTGTGGAGGGGGGGGTGGGGGGGGGGCATGAAATGGGTGTACTAATGAGAATGGTAATGCTAATACTCAGACAATCACAAACCCCCCTTAGGCCATGACTACATGGTAGGATCATATTAACGCTAATGTATCTGGTATTAATGCAGAGAGGCCCATTCCTCCGCCTGCCCTTCCACCCCTGCAGAGTCACCAAGGGTAAAGGGGAAAGGGAGAGGGGGGGAGAGGGGGGGGGGTTGTGCACATGTTCTCCAGGAGCCCACAGGTAAAAGAGGGAGAGGAGCGCAGTGCAGTTTCAGCCCAAGCCCCACGTCAGTGGTGTGTAATGGTGGCTGACTGGCATTCTGTCGCCCAGCTCCCCCCTGCAGCATGCCTGCTTTTCGCAGCACCCTATGGAAACTGCAGCTGAGCAGATCCAAAATGGCGCCAAACAAGGCACGCCCAGCCTGTGGGCTGCTGCGGCGGGAAGCTGGCAGTGCAGCAGTGCCCGCCTGGCCCAGGTTTCCTCAGCTCTGGCGAAGCCAGCACTGCAGCTCCACTGGTAATTAGATAGACTGATGCGGTACAGTACGGCATATTAAGCTCTCCAGCATTAGTCAAATGACTCACCGAACAGCGTCACACCGCAGAGGGAGGATTGGAACCCAGTGCGCATGCGTGTTGGTAAGTGCCAATCTGTACCAAGAAGAAAAAAAATAGTGAGTGTGTATTTTGGTGTACATTTGGGTGTGGAAAACAGGGCATAATAAAAAAAAAAAATACATGAGCTTTTGGGTTATATTTCAGATGTTTTCTGTGTTTGTTTGTAAGAATGATATGATTGTGTGCATGAGTGAAAATGAATGTGTGATGATGATGATGATGATGATGATGATGATGATGATGATGATGATGATGATGATATGTGGTGGTGTGTGTGTGTGTGAAGAAACAGGATGATATTTCTGGATCTCTCTCCCTCACACCAGCTTGTCCATTGGGGGGTGGAGTAGGGTGGTGGGGGGACTGGGGAAAGAAGAGAAGGTGGTGGAGCGAGACATGGGGGGTGTTAATTTATTCAAATGAGCAGGGGAGGATAACGAGAGGAGGGAAGGAGAGGAAGAGACTGGGGGATGGGCTGCTTCCTTTTGCAGATCTCCCATCTTCCATCCAGTCTTCCATCCCCTTTTTTTTTCATGTGTTTATCTTACAAGGATCTCTCGCCATTGCAGACAGCAGAAACACAGAGAAGGCAGCCGTGAGGGAGGGGACTGTACTGCAGGAGGAATCCAGAGCTAAGAAAACAGAAACAGGCCAACTGGAATTTGCCAAATACTGAATATAAACCCAAAAAAGCACCAAAGATTGAGCAAAATGGAAACGATTTCCTACCATACCTTTAACATATTGTTTACACCTTTCCAGTAAAGTGATTTAATTATTTATTTATTTTATTATTATTTTTTTTTATTTTATTTTTTGGGAGGGGGGGGGGGTGTTACCTCCACACATCAATGTCACTTGTGACATTTCTATCGAGTGAAACTGGGTTTGGTTTAATTATGGCGTAAATAAAATTATTACAATGTTAATTTTAATATAATAGCTTTTTATACCATTTGCCATTTACATTTTCAATAATATAGATTGTAAAGGCTCATTCTAGTTAACAAAATAAAAAATATTTATATATATGTAATATATGAACATATGTATATATGTAAATTCCACAGAAATATTAGATTTATCACGGTTCACATTAGATGCTATATACAGGGATTTTTTTGAGAATTCCGTTGAAGCCCGTCACTATCGGTTAAATCGCCAGGCGAAAACATAAACAGACACACTATCTGATCGAACGAGTTTTTACTGACTTCTAGTGGAGGATTAAGTACCGATAACAGCACACTAGACGAAGCAGTGGGCCGTAACGACCACGATGTTTCCATGTAGTGTTCAGGTAACGGCCGGCCATATGGTGTAGCCTAAAGCTGCAAGATTGCCAAGGGTAAAACTGAAATTTCCGTTTCTCCTCCCGTGTGCAAAGATGTTATCCTTATTCCCACGCCGCAGCGTTGATTCTTATATTCTAAATAAATGCAATAGGCTCTCTCGAAACGAGTTAAACAAGTTAAACACACGAGTGGTTTGCACTGCAAGTGCTGATTTGAGTGTTCGTGTACATATGAGGACTCTATTATACTGTTTGTTTGATCTGCCATTTACAGGTTACAGTGCCTCAAGTTTGTTCATTTTTGTTCATTGTTATTCCGTTAAATGTAATCTATAACCTAATGAAGCCTATTTAATTTCTTTGATCCGTAAAACTGCTGGCCCTCTGAATTCTCTAAATGGCGCACGTCCGAACCCACAGCAATGTCCTTCAGCAGGAAGCGACGTGCAGCCCTCATAAAACGCTTAATTCCGTTTACTTGGCGGATAATTCCGTTTACTTGCGCAGATTTTTTTTACCGATAGAACACTTTTTAAAAGTCATACCCATATTCGCTGTTGTGAGATAAAATCAACAGAAAAAGAACATAAACACTACAAAACAGAAACTGTGCTGACAGCTGAGAAGGGAGTTTAAGTTGGGACCACTTTTGGAAAGACCAGACACGGCTGAGAGATAGAGAAGAGAGGATACACTGTGTCATGGCGGTGTGGCGAGTCTGCTGCTTACAAGTGTTGACAGGCCCTGTCTCTGCGTTTAATTACTTATTTATTCAGACATAATTAAAGAGAGGCCTGGAGCGATGATTAATGCGCTTTGTCAGCGTGCAGAACAATACTTCAATTTCCTGAGCCCTGTAGTGTCCGTGTGACCACGAACTAGTTTGGAAATGTACTCCAGAGTGAGGGTCACTGCTGGAGATTTGCATTGTCAGTGGAATACATCTGTGGATCTGGGACAGAGTCGTTAAAGCGTATTTATTTCAAATTCCATGGGTGCTTTAGCTTGACCTTTTTAAGTAATTGTGAGGAATAGAACTGTGGAATTGTGCGAAACTCACTACAGTTTCCTAAAATGGCGGTGAAAGTAGAATAGGATGAGAATAAAAAAAACAAATGCGTACTAAAGCGCACTTAACTTAATTTCAAAACAGCTGGCTTTGAAGCAACTTTGAAAACAGTCAATCGGATCAGTCCTGTCTCATTCAATCATCTTAACTCATTAATTATCCATGTTTAAGATGCTCTTTGTTACTTCTGTTCCTGACCCTCTAATTTGAATAAATAAACTGAGGCTGCGGTTTGCTGCAAAGCTTGTGTCTTACTGCCTCCTTGTGTTAAAAAACGTTATGTAAAAAGCCTATTCTTCCATTTCCCTATTTGTTTTTAGATCAAACCAACTTAACATGGCACCATATGCTTGTGATTTTTCATAAAGCTACATTCGTTATGTTTTCCCTTTTTGTGTGGGCTCTGATCACTGTGGCATATTCAATATATTTAAATTAAGAGTTCAGACTTGAGTGCATCTCTTTATTGTTGTAAGAGCATCCAATACCCTGGAACAGTTTGCTTTATTTGACGAACATGTTTGCAAACACAGGCACATCCTCACATGATAACATGCACACACAATCACATCCTCACGTGATAACATGCACACATAATCACATCCTCACGTGATAACATGCACACATAATCACATCCTCACGTGATAACATGCACACACAATCACATCCTCACGTGATAACATGCACACACAATCACAACCTCACGTGATAACATGCACACATAATCACATCCTCACGTGATAACATGCACACACAGTCACATCCTCACCTTATCACACACACAGGACCTGGCTGGCATAGCAGTGAACTCAAGCTTTAGTCATTTGTGGTCATATTTATTTAGGTAATGTTTACTGAAATGGGTACTTATTATAGACTGTTGTGTTCCGTTCAGACTCTAGAATGTGAGTTGTTTGAAATGTACGCTGATGAATACAGCTTGCAGATGTAATGAAGTCACAGTGCATGCGGGCGGGGGGGGGGGGGGGGGGGGGGGGGGGGGGGGGGGGGGGGGGGGGGGGGGGGGGGGGGGGGGGGGGGGG
>JAOYMR010000012.1:13524485-13540983 GCA_025802075.1 Tenebrosternarchus preto | reverse complement strand
TTTTTTTTTTTTTTTTTTTTTTTTTTTTTTTTTTTTTTTTTGTTTTTTTTTTTTTAAACTCTTTTTTAAACAAGATCTCTTAATTTTATTTTTACACCTCTTATCCCCCCCCCCCCCCCCCAACCACCCACACCCCCCCCCAACACCCACCCCACCCACACCCCCACCCCCCACAACCCCCCCCCCCACAACCCCCACCACCAACACCCCCCACACAACCCCCCCCCCCCCCCCACCCCCCCAGTCAAAGCACGTTTATAAGCCCATAAAGAATGGCCTTCAAACAGTTATAAAACTCTGCTTGTGTTATATTGTTTTCACCAACCTTTGGAAGCAACACTCTTATCATGTAACAATGTGTGTCCCATACACAGGAGGAACGACAGCCATTTTGTGACCTGATTTTGAAGAATGGGTTAGAGAATGCAAGATCAGTATCCTCAACTGACTTTGACCTCCTGTTAGTACTGAGTTAGTACTGACTGAGCACTGGTGGTTGGGTTAAGTTTTGAAGAAAAATTGTTTCTCACACGCTTTACACAGACAGCCTTTATTTGGTATGTAAAAACACAAAACCCAATCATACAATACAGCTGCACAAAGATTTACAGAATATGTATTTAAGTACCATTTTCTAATAAACACAGCATTTTCTAAAATACTTAGCATTGTATTTGACTCAAGATATATTCAAGATATGTCCAGCATAAATGTGCTAAATGGTAAATACATTTTTCTCTTTTCAAGCTGACCTCTAGCCTACAGTTCTCAGGCTTATTACCACAGATAATGTGCGGCACAACACAGACAAACACGAAAATCACATTGTCTCCAAAACCACCTGGGAGCACAGCAGAACATCTGTAAATAGACGTGTATTTCGAGAATCATTGGGTGTTGCTACAAGTGAAATGGGAGAGTGGAGGCCTGAGGCTGGTGGCACTATGGTGAGATGAAGTGCTTCTGTGACCTTGCCGTCTAGACGACAGTGGATCACAGGGTCCATAAGCAGGCACAGAGCTGGGCAGTGAAACAGCTGATTTAGAGAACAGTGGTGTGGCGCCCCCTGTGGCACAGTGGTGGTACTGTTTCTGTGCTTCTGTGATATGGGTGCTGTTAATTGTCAGATTGTCGGGAGGTATGTTCACACACACACATACACTATCATTCAATTGTCAGATAAAATGGCCTTTTCAGCCACGTGCACATACTCTTACAAACTCGATTTTTCCCAAACACACAGGTGCACACACACACACACACACACACACCCGCACACACACACACATGCACACTTACAAACATACACATGTATTTTGCATGTATATTCAAATATATATTTTAACATATGTCAGTTACATGTGAACACACCATTGACACAACAAAATATATATATTTATATAAAAATGAAAAAGTGAAACCCTACAAATGAAACCAATCACATGAGCTCAGCTGGGAAGGAGTATTATCATTAACAGCCTGCAAGTAGTAGTGGCTAGATTCTCTACAACAACTCACTCTGGACAGACCAGCGCAAGAAGAGCACAAATGAACAAGGACAGATATATAAACTGGTCACATGACAAGGCTAGAGGTTTATACACAGATACAGGCCCGTCTTTAACTCCAGCTGTGTTCTCCTCCCAGTGTTGTCCTCTCCGTCCCAGCAGCAGCTGACCGCGATCAACATCGACGTCACAAACACTGCCGAAAGTCTCATTCTGTCATGGCTATATGTATCTGTTTCAAGTGATCTGCGGGGTGAAAGGCTTGTTATATTTTTAACACAAAGAATGAATGAATAGACACTATTTAAATATATTTGTCTTTAACAAGTATCCTTATCTTCTATTTAAAATTAGCCATGTTTGTGTTCCTCATTAGCTATGTTTGTGCAACCTATTCCGCCCTGTAACTGCAAATTAGCCATGTTTCTTACCCGCACAAGTCTCAGTTCTCTTCTTTTGGGGTTTCCTTAGCTTTAAGTAATAAGAGAACAACAGATAGAGATGATTTAGCAGAATCTCTCAACTCGGAATAGGCCAGACTAAACAAGCAATTCTTTTAAATATGCAGAGCTTGCAGTCCTGTTGCTTTTCCAGTTTATCAGCCGTACGAGAGAAACTTCTCTCACGGAGCTGCACGTGAGCCCTGCTGAGTGGGGCTGACTGTAGAAAGATCACCACAGCCATGTCAGAACTCTGAAAGAGGCCTTAAACACGAGGAGCATGACAGTGCAGTTAATTCTGAATTTAACAGGCAGCCAGGACAAATTTTACATAGTTTTAGTAAAGTTTTACATAGAGATTAGTAAAGTTTGTAATGTCACTTCTTTGGGACTTAAATGATGCATCAAGGACCAGATATGGTGCACAAAATCAATGCTTGTTTTTTTAAATTAGAGACCTGAAGGAAATATCTGGTGATCCAAACGTTTATGTGTTTAAACTGGTTTACCATTTTACACAGCTATGCTTGTGAATCTGGCTGAATATATATAATAATATATAACTGTACTTAATATATATCTGTACACCATCAGCATAAACATGAAAGCCAACACTATGATTGTCACATGTCCAAGAGGCTTTAAAAATTGAGAAGAACAAAAAAGGCAATTGACTGTCCATATTGAGACCCAGTGAATTATTGAAAATGTATTAAAAAACTTATGAATATTAAAAATGCATAAATCTACTGCCCTTATTATAATTGGTGTCTCCCAATGGTCTATACCACTTTAATTTAATTTTTATATTAATGATGTGCCTGTTTGTCTTAATGTTGAGACTGGGCTATATGCTGATGATACAGAGATGTATGTACATGTCTGTCCAAAGCAGTAGGATGCTTCCAAATTTAGGAATGCAATGAGCCATATTACAACATGGCTACACTAATCACGTCTCAAGCTACATATATATTTTTCAAAACCACCATACCAGAACCAGATGTAATAATAGTGAAGCAAAGCCTGCAAATTATGACCGTTGGTTTAATTCATTATGTATTTGGGTCTGGATTTATCCTAATCTTTCTTTTAGAACTCATGTAAAATATCAGAATCAGAATCTGAATCAGAATCAGAACTCATGTAAAATATACTAAAGTGTTAAGTCATTTTAAAATGTATTAGAAAATCATTGAGCTCTGAGATAAATTATATTAATGTTTGGGTTGCCTTTTTAAACTGGCTCATTTACAGTATCCTCTTCTGTTGATTAGTGAGCACTGTCCATGTTAAATAAATCACATGAAATAAAAGGAACACCATTTTGCAATCTTTAATGCTCTGAATAATTCAGATTTATACAAATTGATAGCAGTCTGTTAAGTAGGATTTAAGTAAGGAACTGCTGAGAGATTGATTTAAGAGCAGAACTCTGGTCATTGTAGCAAAGACTAAATATTCGAATAATTGTTTTTCTCACATGAGGTGGAGCTACACTATCCAGTAAATGCTGGTTCTGCTTGTGAACCATAAATCACATTGTTAGACGACACACTGCAGGGGCTAATTGCCAAGTCTCGTTTTATATCCAGTAAACGGAAATGGACAAACGTGTGTTTTTGTTGAGGTTTGGTTTGTGGCCACTGTCCATGTTTGATGCTGTTGTCATGAGTTTCATTTCACTGATTTGTGGCTGATCACAGTGCAGTTTGTGCACTAATATTTCGTGTATTGTTCACTGCTTCATGCAACAATGAACACTCACTTGCTGTAGTGCTGGTTGTCAGTAGTCTATAGTTGCTGACCTGCAGTGCTTAGCTGATGTTGAGCCAGGTCAGCTGCCTTCACAAGTGTAATTTAGCTGCTTCAAAGTTAAAGCCCTTTTTCATGTGGTGTCTGTATTATTTTGTTCTTTACGTGTCCATTCCTATATGTGCTAGCACACTAAGACTGAACTAAAATCTGAAACTCTGTTTGGTGTAATCTGCTGTAATCTGTAACTGTAGTATAATCTGTTACTCTGATGTAATCTGTAAATGTAGTTTAATCTCACCCTTGGACACCATCAGGTTTTCTGCTTGGGCTTCCTCGTCATTTGGTACCCTTGGAAAGTTATAAACACAGAATTAAACATCATAGAATAAGACAATAGATAACAAATATTTGAGCACCCAAGTCTCTCATACTGATCTAATACATCTGGGGACAATGTTTTGTCCTATTAGTCCATTTTCATTATTCCGCTGAAAGAGTTTCCGTAGACATTTGGGCACGATGCTAATTGCAGCTCTAACAGAGACTCCAAGCAGCACAGGAGACGTATGTCCAGTGACAGCAGTGACCAAAGCAAGTATCTGTGTTTCAAGGCTGAATTCTTTTATTTACAGTCAGGGCTCCTAAGGCATCAATGAATTAAATATTCAATGTAATCAATGTAAGGGTTGGCTCCGGGGCTAGGCCTCCACCAGCCACTAGGGGGAGGCGACGGGCCAATCAAGCAAAATGAGCTACACCTGCTCGGATGGCTTTATAAGGGCTGGGAAAGAGGCTCACATTGTTGAGTCTTTGTTCAAAGTTTTGGCAACAGATTGGCCGGTAATCTTTGGGTAGGAGCTCCAGAGTTTATCTTCTGAGTTCTTCTTATCTCTTCTGTCTATCTTAAGCTTTTTCCACTTCTCAGGTAGTGCCTTTCTCTAGTTTTCTAACCCTATACCTGATCTAAAGGACCAGCCTGTCCTTTCTCCCTTTGGTTCTTTTGTTTACTTTCCTTTTTTGTGGGGGGAATTACTTTTGAGTTCAGTCAACCTCCCTCACGAGTTTGAGAGAGCCAGTTTTCCCCTGGCAGCCTTTGTTCTTCTAGGCATTTGGGACCTACCTTACAAAAACCCTGTGGTAGTTCATCCAGTTGCCCTCAGCCTCACCATCTAAGACAGCCCAACGTTCAAACCCCACCTCTGCTGGACCATCATGTTACATTAGCACTTGTTATGCCAAGTCGTAGGGTAATAATCCTTATGTTCATGGCTATAGTGCTAATTGGGTTTTTTTGTTTGTTTGTTTTTCTCTTGTATTATTTCAGACCACAACTGTCTGACACGAACTCAAGTTGAAGCATCTTGAAGTTGTATTGCTTTATTATTTGTTTCTATTTTCGATAGCAATGTTACTCTCTGCGTGCTTGTTACGTTATGGAGGGTAACGCTTCTTCCACTCCAGTACCACCCTCCGCTCCTTTACTGTCACAGGAACCATAGACGTCTGTTGGGACTTGATTTACTTTGAATGTCCAACTTCAAAATCTATAGCATTATTATAGCTGTACAAACATTTTTTTTTCTCCACAATCTGTAATATAGACCAACTACAAAAAGTTTTTCAGGCAATTGTGAAGATTTCCTCACAGGACATTTGGCTCATGTTAGAATCTACAATGCCTAATCTGGCAACAGAAAATAACACGTCTATCGCTCTTAACATGAAGCTGTAATAATGCTAATCACTGAAGCCATGGTGGTCCTCCACATTTCTGGGCGTATCTAATACAAAATGTTGCTTACTTCAGTTGAATTTAATAAGATTTCACTAGTGTGTATACACACACACACACACACACACACAGTCATGGGAGTTACCTGGGCTTCTGGCTAAAACGGCAGCGGCATCTGCGGCCTGCAGTTCACAACAGACGTACGAGTTAAAATATCACAGCTAAAACTAACCGTGATGCATCAATAGACTCCGTTATCAAACTCATGCTTTCCAGCTTTCTGGATGTTATTTGTGATTCCAGCTTGCGAGTTAAAAGACTTCATGTCTACAGTGTTGTATCTTACTGAGGATGAGGAGGACACCCAGAGCGAAGAGCACCACAGCGAATGCCAAACCTCCAATCCTCAAACTTTCATAATCTGGGAAAGATGAGGAATATCAATACAACACAAGTTTGAAATAAAAAATCTTAAATGTATCAAGTTGTACCTTGTTCTACATCATATGATGTAATGTATGCAGTTTGTGATGTAAGTGGTCAGTTCTGATTTAGACCTGAATGTGTATTTAATTTCCATGGCAAAGCCTTTCGAAGCTAGGTCTGAATTATCAGAACTTCCTGTACAGATTCTGCAAGCTTTGCCTGTGATGTAACTCTTACCATAATCAAATGGATCCAATTTGTTTTCCTTTCCACCTGAAAAAGATAAAAAGAAAAATGAACAGCACTGGGAAAACTGTCTACACAAGTATCTCCACTTTGAGACTTGCACGTTTAAATTGAGATCAAACGGAGGACACTGAGGCATTGTTCTGCTAGGACCACCGTGAGCTGGTGGGAGCCACAGCAGAAGAGTACTATCAAAACCAAGAGATGCACAAGCTACCGTATGTGTAGCGTTGTTCGTGTTCTTGATTTAGCACAATCTTGTAATGTTTTTTTCCTCCTTTCTTTCTTTCTTTCTTTATTTCTTTCTTTCTTTCTTTGTTTTTAGTCTAGAGGACCAAAAAGATTCACATGATGTGTGAATCCACACAATGTGAACTGGTCTGAACACTCCTCACCTCCTCCAGGTATCATCATAAACAGGGTTGAGGAAGCAAACAGTTAAAGGTACCAACACGGTTCTTACCTTGTGCCTCGGCTTCAGATACAGCTATGATGAAGAACACAGGAAGTAGTGAAATGGGGAGAAAAGGAGAAAAAAACAGAATCATCACATGCTGTTAAACTTCTTTTAAAGATTTTCTCCATGTGGATAAGGAAACTAAGTATGTATGTAAGTAGTGTAAGTAAGTAATGTTGTTGTTTTTGTTTTGTTTTTTTTTTTCCTGCAGCTCCATCATCTTTTTCCCTGCACCATTTCTCACTGCTGAAGCAGAACTGGTCATGGGAAGCTTTTAAAGACCAATATAGTTATAATGAGCCCTTTTTTATTATCATGTTAGTCCATGTACGTGATCATAATCTTGTGAATCTTTCAGTATCATCATTAAAAACCTTTGTTTCTGTACTCTGCCGTCAAGGTGTTAAGCAGTTGACAGATTTATTGCCGTCACTAAGGCTGAGCAAATGGAGAAAAATGGCACTAAGCAGTGATATAATTTGCTCATTTCAAAAACGTACATTTAGATTAAATGTGTTGGGAGAAATGAATACTGGAGGAACAGCAGTGTGATTAAAACAAACGCTATTGCTAATGTGTAGCCTGTTAGCTATCTGGCTAATTTTAGCCTGTTAAACAGCTGCGGAAGTATGGAAAGTTTTTTGGACCATGTCAAATAAAAAGTGATGTATCAAAACAACCATTTTCTGTTTTTATTTTATTTTATTTTATGTCATTTGAAAACTCAGGCCAAGGCATCAAATTCAGCCAGCTGTTGCTTCTCATGCCCTGTGCTCAGTGGAGGTCATCTACAACAATGCAGTGCATAGAGAAAAATTAACAAAGAGATTTTGTCATTTAATTACTTACCCATAAAAAAAGTAAACAGAAATTAAATTTACACTCCTAGTTCGTTACGGAACGGGTAACAGGTGTGTGCAATATAAACATCACGCCTGAAACCTGACCAAAAGCAGAGAAGTTGACTCGGTGTTTGCATTGTGTGTCTGTGTGTGCCACACTAAGTGAAGAACAAAGAGGAGAACAGAACTGTCTGAGGACTATATCAACAATCTCAAGGTTACGAGTCCATCTCCATCAGATCTTGATGTTCCTCTTGTCCACGGTGTGCAACATAATCAGAGATTTGGCTCGTAATAATAGAATTATAGAAATAATAGAATAGAAATATCTCTCTCTCTCTATATATATATATATATATAATAGAAATATCTGTATATAAGCATGACTCAGAACATCAGGGCAAAACAAAACGCAGCCTTTTGGTATTAGCGATGGCAGACCAAATGTTTGAAATTCAGTGCAAGTCTTTTATTGCTTTTTGCTGTTTGGTTTTATATATTGCTTTGTATTATTTGGCAGTCAAGTCTTCTAGCCAAAAACAACCTGCAAATATTAACACAGCCTAGATAATAGAAATCATTTTACAATGTCTGAGGTTAATAATTCAGTAAATATATATCGATGACAAGTTGCTATCTAGAATAGCTGGCAGTGACTTTGTGTTCAGCTGGCACTTCACGTAGCCAAACATCGGTGATGTGTCACTGCTCATTGCTACACGCTCACCTCCACTCAATGCTGTTGTAGGTGTGTGTGTGTGTGTGTGTGTGTTTAACAAGTGGCAAATGGACTGGAATACTGAATGAAATTTGGCAAAGTATCTTCACTAACAATGGAGCAGTAAGTAATTTCAAATGCTAAATAGCCTTGAGCTGTCAGTTATCTCCCATTACAGCTCCGCTGGTGAAAGTCACATGGTAATATATATCTGCAGCTTCTGGGAAAAAAAAGGCTTAAAATGACCTACAGAAATGTTAAACTCAGGTATGTGGTCTTCAACTGGCCTGAGGGAACAAGACCTGCCCTGTAGAACAGAGTGGCTTTAGAGCTATGCCACTGTCTTTGATGATGATGATGATGATTAGAAGTAGTTGTAGTAGTGTCAGTATTAATTTTGTATAAACAAAAAACCCCCAAAAACTATTTATCTAAAGACACAGATCTTAACATTCATGTGCACCCCCCCTTTTTATATGAACCAGCAGTATGTGTATGTGATGTAAGGCAGATGTGTACTATATGAAAATGTCTACAAGGCTACATAAAGGGTAAGAAATGGACAAGCCAGATCATTTTATTTAAGCCTTGCTAGTGTGGGTGTGGAACACGTAGGGTCAGGGACCTCAGGGAAATGGGTAAGAAGAGAGCATGCAATACTGGAAGTGCAGGAGGGTCTCCAGAGAATTCTATACATATCAATATACTGGAAAAGAAGGTGAACAGATGGGCGGCAGAGACTAGAGCCACAGAAGGCCAGCAGGTAGCCGTGTCTATAGGAAACGATGTGTGCAGTCTGTTTACTAACATGAAGTGAAGTTAATCCATTACTGCTATCGCACAGAGTGTAGGCGAGGAAACCGTGTGCAGAGATGGCACGTGCGTGTCCTACTTGGGTGGGGAGTGAGATTTCTCCCTGTGGAGAACTGGATTTAAATGGATGGACTAATTTTTGTGGATGAAATTTGTCTGGGAAAAAAAAAATACAGAGCATTCTGCAAACACAATAAATCACAGATTAACACAGACACATCCACTATGTTCAGATGCGTGCACACACACACACATATAAGAACATTAGAGGTTAAAGACCAATTTTAGACCACAGGACATGTGGTGCAGAGTAGTCTTCTGTGTGTGTGTGTGTGTGTGTGTGTCTGTCTAATGTGTGTGTCTAGTGTTATGATGAACTCCATTCATTTGACTTCTGTGCACTCACATGTTCCTAATGGACACACAACGTTGGGTGGGTGGGGCACTTACCAGCCACATAGACTAGGAGCGAACAGAAAAAGAGAACTGTTTCCATGGCAACTGCACAGAGGGGGGGGGGGGGGGGAAGAGAGAGAGTATTACAAAGATTCAGTGTCAGTGGAACACATGTTTATATGAGTCAAGATATGCAGAGAATCATATATAGATGAGCAGAGACCAGTAAAAGTAGAATGGTAAAAATTCAAACTGGGACATTTGAGGTATGCTATTTTTGTCAGCAGGTTAGATTCCTTTTTTTTGACAAAAAAAGTAAAATGTAAACACAATTTAGACTAATCTCAGCTGTAATATATTGATGTGATGGTAAAATATACCACCGCTATTTACTCATGCACCAACTATAAACTGCTACTCATAAAATAGCATGGCATGAAACGTGTAGTTTAGATCACCGCAGACAGTTCATGCTGTGTTATGGAGGAAAACAAAAGGAGAATCGATTCAGTTCGGTGTGAGAAAAGTGAGGACATGAAGACGACACAGCAAACCAGACAAACACAACTACCCTGCCCTGCTGGCTTGGTGCTAAATATACAAGATTTAATGAGAAATTACATGTACCAGGTCTGTTGGCATTTAAGGCCCCAGAGAAATGATGAATTTCTCCTGTCTATAAATCTGATGGCTAGAAACGTGCTCCGGTTTGCTGTGACCGCAAAGGCTCATATTCGCTGATCATTCAATGTTTCATTATTTGCTAATGTAACTGCAGATCTGATTGGTTCATTGATGAGCTAGACTATATGGCATTGAACTGTTTATGGGTATCAAGATGTTGAAGTTGACCGGTTCACCAGCAGGTTTAAAATGACTTACTACATTCATATATGTTTGCTACCTGTATTCTTGTATACTACATTCATATATGTTTGCTACCTGTATTCTTCTATGAGGTGTTTTGGGGTGAAATACATTTGTTACAAAAAATCTAATAAAAACCTAAGATTTTCAAACTGTTCAAGAACAGTGGTGAGGTGAGGGGAAGAGGGACAGTTCAGGTGAACCAGGGCAAACTTCTCTCAGTGGTCAACAGCAACGTCCCTACCCTGGGGACAGCATTGAAACGACCACAGGAAAGGAGCAGGGGACCCTGATGTGGGACCATCTGCTTTGTGTCTTTCTTTGATTTTATGAGCATTAAAAAGCACTACATTATCCTCCCCTGATCCAGAGACATGCCATGGTGGAACACTGATTCTTCCAAAGTATATTCCAATAATTATTATTGATGATTGGGTTGGGGGGGGGTACAGAGTGCTGTCAAACACACCTTTCCTGTCCAGTCTCCCATAGATGTTCAGTTTGGTTGGCATCTTTTGAGTGCTACAGCCAAAATGTACATCAGTTTCATTACCCATAAGCCCTTTCAGTGAGTCCTAGGTCCTGTGGATGGATGCCATTATTCCCTAGAAGGAGAATCGTTCTTATCAGAACAAACAAACAAAAAAAAAACTATAAAGGTCAATAGTACAGAATAATATCCTCAAAGGTGATAAGAAGACCTAAACTGCACTGACACCGTCACCTAAGGTACAATTTCCTTAAATCTCACATGAATTCTCCACCATCTTTGAAGGGATTAAGACTAACTTTGAATATAGTTTCTGAACCTATTCACTCACGCACAGATCTAAGTTACTATAACTTCATGGTGAGGTACATCATGCTGGAAGTGCATGTGCCACCAGAGAAACATCCAGACAACTTTTCGCTAGACTGCCTTTAATAGCTTAAACATTACTGTCTCAATGTCAAGATTATTACTAGGATTTTATTAAATAGATTTTTAACAAAAAGGGACATAATTTTTTATGAGTACGGGTAAAAAGGATCAAATCAGCTGTTTGCCTTTCTTTAACTGAATTAGTTCTCATTGATTACAGGTTTCAAATGTTTTTATTTACAGCAGAATCAAGGCATATTATGACTAATTATGTAAAAGGATATGCTCACTGGTAACATGAGTTATATTTTTTGAGGCTATGATTTAAACCAATAAACTGTAATTTATAAGATTTTGTTAAGAATGACTAATGATTTTATTAAAATCTTTATTTGTAATAATTTTGTTAAGATCATATATAATACAGTGCCAGTCTTTATATAAGAAGTGATGATAACCACATGAAAAGCATCTTACAAATCATGAAAATCGGTTTGACACTTAATGAACGTAATTAACATGTTTTTCATCTGTACTATACTTTGTATTTAAAAGACTTTTATTTTATTTTCCAGCATACTGTAGTCTTGCATGAGTTTCAGCAGCACTTCCTTTGGTGATCAGTTCTCGATGATGATGTGCTGGAAACAGGAGACATGGACAAGAAATGGAGTGACTCTGACAAGAGCCAAACTGTCGAATCCATGCATAAATGGGTCAGAGGTGTTTGGGCAGCACTTGGGAAACAATTTTAGGCAGGTGAGTCATGGTCTGGGAGCACCAATTACAAACTGCACATAGTGGGAATATCACTCCCGTTTGGCTACGGCACAAACTTCTTAATAAACAAGGCAACACCGGTGACCCAGCTTTGCACAGGGTGAAAAAGGAGCTCAGAGCCTAGCAGGTGAGTCAGAGCATGTCGGGTGAGTCAGAGGACGACAGGTGAGTCAGAGCATGTCGGGTGAGTCAGAGGACGACAGGTGGGTCGGAGGACGTTGGGGGGGGGGTGGCAGTTCGGAGACTGTCAGGGGGTTCAGAGCATGAAGGGTGTGGCAGAGCATGTAGGGGCTTTGATTAAAAACTAGCAGCCTCTGTTAGGACCCAGTCTGTCGTTCATTTATCATCTTAGTCACCTTTAGTCACAAGGGAGAACAAAAAAAATCCAATTATGCATTGTTCTACTCATTACTACTTGTACTGCATTTGCAAAACATAAGCAGAGGTGGTTAATCAATGCTCATAAGTCTTTACCAGGATTTTGCTCAAGATTCCTGGATTTTCTAATTAGCACTAAGCCAGTGGGTAAAATTAGTTCATGGAATCAATGCAAACAATGTAATGCAATGCAGGGAGCCTGAACAAAATACGGGGACTTTTAATTTGTGAACCT
The DNA here is from genome assembly GCA_025802075.1 of Tenebrosternarchus preto. Taxonomy (NCBI): domain Eukaryota; kingdom Metazoa; phylum Chordata; class Actinopteri; order Gymnotiformes; family Apteronotidae; genus Tenebrosternarchus; species Tenebrosternarchus preto. Next base: position 13,528,525 of record JAOYMR010000012.1, on the reverse strand, counting down.
GGATTACACACCTCCTGTATTTAGAAAAGTGTTAAATAAATGCTTTTAATCTGGTGAGAAATAAAAGTTGAAAACAATTTTATAGAGAATATTATACAAATGCAAATTAAAATCTGTTTCTGTCTACTAGGCGCACTGTTTCATATCTTCCTTGCGGCATGCTAAAATGCTTTCTTCAAAGTTTCCTAACAGTGAAAGTGAGAGCAGTAAAAACCAAGGTCATTAGCAGAGAGGCTCAACTATTATCAGAGACATGATGTCATAGGGACTCTTGCATATCACAGGAACAACACAGATATTTCAGAGATATAATTTCATAGGATAGTCTTGGATATATCAGAGATGTGATTATAGAATTTATTAATATCATGGATGGGATGTGATCGAAGAGGCTCGGATATAGCAGCTGTCATACTAGACTCTATATAATCCTATATAGACTCTATATAATCAATATAACGTTGGTGCCTCAGTTGGGTCCGCAGTTCATGGCAGACTCTAGAGTTCACTGTTACACTAGTGTTCGGACAGTGAGAGTGAGAGGAACAATGTGTATTTATGTGTTACTGCATTCAAAGAATAAAATTCAATTCACCACATCCTTCCTGCCCGGAGCTTCGTTCTACATGAGAGCACACCCAAACTGCAGACAATGAACCTGCACGTAAACGGCTGAACCGAATCAAGATGTGAGCTGCAAACAAATACTCATTTCCTCCATAGCCCCATGAACCAGCTTCGTTGTTCATCACCTGGGTGAGTGTTCTCAGTTTTTTTTTTGTTTTTTTAAGACCACCACTCCCTCCTTTAGACTTTATATTGTTAATAAATCAGTGAGGGGGTCCTATGTAGAGGGATGTCATCACTAAAGTCAATGTGGTGGCAGAGAAATATGCTTCCAGGAAGCTTGTGCCATCTCTAATGAATTAGTGGGTTTGAGGGCAACATGGATGATTTGATATGAGATTAATTGGTTGCACATGCAGTTAGCAATTGCACACGTGAGACATTTATTATTAGAATCAGAGTTGATGCAGTTACAACTGCCACCCAGATTGAGAACACAAGTGAGCAAAGCTAAGTGTTTGCCTGAGAATCCCTCACTATCTATGGCATTGTTTTAAACCTGGCGCAGTGCATGAAGGTCATAGACAGAAGCTTCCATTATGCCATTGTTCTTCTCCTGGCCCTCCACAAGCTCCCCATTGGCTTTGAACACTGGCTCTTACACATGACTGTGCAAAGTCTCATCACGTCCAATGAGTGTGAGCGCTCTCTGCACTCTCAAACTGCTGCTTCCACCAATCGATTTTTGCGTTTTCTGCATCAGACCTTCACAGCACATGCAACCAGCCACATGAAGAAGACCTTCCTGCCATTCTGCATGTCCCACAAACCCTGCTGCAAAAACCGCACTCTAGGCCTATTGCTTTGGTACAATAAGTTCATTCCCAGTTTCACCTTGGTCTTTGAGCAACTTCATGCATGCATGAGAAATTATTATGCTGAGCTTTGCTGGTCCCAGAACAGCTTTTGATAATGTAAAGTGGACATTCATCTGTACAACCTTCATCTGCTCACAACTGTTTCTACCGATGGTATCTCAAATACACCCAGCCAAATTGAAACGTGCCATCGATTTTGCATCATGAACTTCTCGCTTTAGCATTAAGAACTGCAGAAAGAGCACGGGCCAGTAGCAAAATGGAAAACCCACCTCTAGGGCTGGAAATTCAAAGTACACACCACCTTATTTGCAAGCAAGGGTGCAAAATGCATGGTAATGTTATGTGCTGGACTAGCATGATCTCTTTGTTTCAATTATGTGATCTACCTGGGTATTACAACTCCAGTTGTCTTCCTCTGCCTTCTACTCCTATCAGAAATGACTACAGTGACCCTGTTGTCTACAGCTCTGACCGTTGTACCATCTCATGAGCATGCTGCTACTTTCCCATCATGCTCTGCTCACCCAGCCTACCTGTTCGGTCCTCAACTCTTCGAAAGCCCCTGCCTCCATTCTACCGGGTGAGATGCAAGCTGAAAATGAAGGATATAGGCATTGGGAGGAACGCACCTCATTGCACCAGTCTTACTGCACTACACCAAGGCAGTTGATGTTCCCAAATGTTGCATGATGTTCCCAAAGTCAATGTGTGCACCAAGCAAGGGTTGTACATTTCTTTTCCTGGTGTCCAAAGATAGACACACTTGTCAAAGATCAGGTCTGTGCCAGTCATCTGAAAAAAGCCTTTATCTGTGCCATTTCTTTTTTATATATATTTTGTTTTATTGATTTATTCAACCATTTATTGGACAATTCGAGATAGCTATCTGGAGTGCCATTATGCACTCACACTAATGGACTGCCGATATTGCATTCATGTGTTTTGTAAGTACCAAAATTGCTTTAGTGCATTTGGTAAGTGCGCAATGGGTGACTGGCTTCCTGGTATGGTAGTGCAGTGTGTTGTCACCAATGGCAACCCAAAATTTACAACTATTGAGTTCTTGGCATTCCTGAAGGTGAAAAGCAAGCAAGACTGTTGTATTAAACATACCAAACGTTACTGGTAATAACTGGGAGACCAATAGTGCTTAACAGTACTTGGTAGTGCAATGAGCAGAGAGCAGCAGTCGTAAAGTGTCATGAAGTGATACAAACGAGTCTCCATTTCAGCTACATCTGCAGAAGAATGCACACATCCTAACCTCTCTGCTTGCCAACAGATATGCCAGTCCAGTATGCAAATGGGTGTGCACTCAGCAAGCCAACAGGAAAAAAAACACGGTGACTAGATGTGGCATATGCACCTCTCTTCTCCAAAGTTCTCTGAGCCAGAGGAAATTGGAAAGTAGGACAGAGCACTTTCTTTCTGACGAATGAAAAGAAAATGGCATGAAGCAAAATGAGCCGCTTCATAACCTTCAGTCTAACGCAAACAAGCCCAAGTCGTTCGTTCTGTCGCCGCTGGCGCTGACCCGAGGGCCTGGGGCATGTGGTACCTACCACTTTGTTCCCGCCAGGAGGAGCCAGACGACCTCCCTTTTTGATTGAAGCGCTACGTAAAATGATACAAAACAGATAACAGGCAGAAAACATGCATCAACAATGGTTGTTGATACTTTGGTTTAACGCAACTCACTCCTTTAGTGCTTTATATCTAGACAGGGCTATTCTTGAATGGGGAACGTGTTGTGTCTATATTGCACGACGGATTCTAGAGGTCACTGTAACACTGTAGTGTTCAGACAGCAAACGTGAGAGAGTATGAATGTTACCATACAGTAGCTAGACATGTTACTATATTCGAAAGCTAGAGCCAAGAACATTATTCGTCCTGCGTGATTATTCATTCTACACCATGAAAGGTTGGCACCAATGTCTGCCATGGCTGGATAAGATTACCTGCAAGGAACTTAATAGGGATCTTGTATCATTGTCATTAGATTAATCAAATATTATAGCCAGGCATGGATAGATAATGTCTCTTCATATACTGTCACTGCAAAACATGAGCTATGACAACAGGTCAGAGAAGATGTCTAATACAAGCTCATGAAGATCGAGGAACATGCATGTATTCCATGTTGGAGTTTTCTGTTCATCATACTGGTTACAGGTGTGATGGGGAGGGGGTGCCGGGGTGTGGGAGTCTGGAGCATACAGACACCTGTCTGCACACCAGGAGGATGAAGAGCCTTTCCCCTTATAACCACAATAATCCAACTGGTCATGTAGGGAAGATGAACAACGGCAGGAGGATTCAGCCCTGGGTGTGTATCTGGAGTGATTTCCTCTTCTCTTACCTCAGTACTAGGCAGGACTCCACCAGGTCATTAATCATTCTTCCTTTACCATTACAAGCTCTTACTGGAGATGAAAAACTCCGCAGAGAGCACTTAATACTCTCTGATACTCTTTTAATACGCTCTGATCATTTTAGTGGTCTGTTCAACATCACTATGTTAAATATTGAAAGTGTCAGTGCCAATGGTAATGGGGGGGGGGGGGGGGGGGGAAGAGGTGCAAAAAAAAA
>JAOYMR010000012.1:13500395-13517124 GCA_025802075.1 Tenebrosternarchus preto | reverse complement strand
GTCAAAAATCCCCATAAACACACTCCTAAACCTTGTGGACAGCCTTCCCAGAAGAGCTGAAGCTGTTCTAGCTGCAATGGGTATGTCAATTAAGCTCATATGTGAGTCAAGATGCTTCTAATAGTTCAGTATTTTCATTATAAATTACTGATGTGAGTTATGGAAAGCATAAAATGATCAGGTAAAAGTATTTTCATATAGAATCTTGGCATACTTGGCTAATTTATCACAGCTTGAAAAATGATATTTGAAATAATATATGGAATTCCGGTAAATTGTCAGCTCATATAACTCAAAAACGGGAAAAAAAATGGTTTCATTAATTGGACAGTAATCACAGTATTTTTCAGATCTTCTTCATTTAAGTTGTTTAACTTCAGAGACTCCATGCAAAAAAAAAAAAAAAAGGTTCAGGAAGTGTAAAGCAGAAAGCATAACAGGAAGCAGCTACGTTATGTAGACGTCAGAGTGCAAACAAGGAGGTGCAAATTGGAATTCACAGTGAAACCGAAGAGAGACACCAGCATTCGATGTCCGTGTTCGCACCGAGATGAAGCAGAGACTGTTATTGACACAAAAGAGGACATAGAACTAAAGTAACTGACTGATTAAAAGGGACATATGTTTTGGTTATCTTGTAAGTTTTTGAGACACTTTTTTTTTAACTTTGATCTTGAACTGGAAGGAGGGAGTCTTGCTCGATATGATACCACAATACTAACCAAACCATGGACAACAACTCCTGGACTTCAGTGCTTCTCATATTACTGCAGTTTGTGCTTTACATATCAGGTATGAAAACACTTCTTTTACACAAAGAACATTTTATTTCAGTCTTTTTCTTCCTTTTACACATTTTTCTTTATTTTAAATTGATTTTATTTTGTTAATTCATTACATTCATTGTGTTCGGTAAACTGTTTTAATAATTGTACAGGGAATTACTGGGTAAAAACAGAAAGACATTATGAAATTACCATAGGTGTTGTGTGTAAAAACGGAGTTTCTAATTCTCAATTTGAGTGTAAAGTTTAGGCTCTAAACTGCCATTTATATTTTCCAGTATTACTGTGACGTAAGAGGAGGTTCCCTCTTAAAAGTTTCTGTCGTGTTACACTATTTACAATTATCACAAACTGTCCTTAGTGTAACGATTTTTGCATATTTTACAATGAAATGAGAGTCTTTATAAATCCTCTCTTTGAGGGGAACATGATCACCTTTTCTTCATTCATATTCTATACATATCTTTTTAGCGAGCTCAATTATGAGAGAGCACGTCTGTTTAGGGAACTGAAAGTCCTGGAAAGTTTTTTAAAAATCCAGTTTCGTTGTCGACGTGTAAACTATTTATCTATTTGTCAGGTCAAGAAATTAAACCCGAAGATGTTGCTATTTACATAATGGAAGGCAATGTGACGGTGACCTGGAAGCCACCTCAGAGCAAGACGTATGATTCATTCTACCAAGTTCAGCTGACTGAGTAAGAAGTTGTTATTTTACGTTTTGTTTACCTCTATCGCAGTGTTTGTTCTGCCCTACAGGCCTGATGGTAAACCTTCTTACCTGGTATAACTGTGCCAGTTCATGTCTATTAAACAATTTGCTTCATTGTATATCAAAATGCACATCATTTGTACATTTTTTTTTTTTATCCCCCAGCTATCTCGGATCTACGGGCTGGAGAAATGTGTCACAATGTAATTATATTAAAACCACCACATGTAATATTGGAATTGTTTTAAACAATACACAATTCGAAGCTCGAGTTGGAATACTCATGCCTGAAAATAAGATCTCCTGGAGTAAAAAAAAACTTATTAATATAAAAAGAAGTAAGTCATAAACGTACCCTAATTCTCCTAAAATTGATGTACTAATCTAAAACATTATCTTATTTTCCAACTATTTTATAAAAAAAATATACAGTTAATCTTGCATTAACGTAATCTCCATGTGCAATGCTTTATCTTACTCTGAAATATTCATCTAATAATACATATCCTCATTTCCATGTCATAGGTCAGCTGTCACCTCCATCTTTTAATCTGTCACTTACCTCACACTCTGTGCAAGTCAGGGTTCAAAATAAGATTGAGCTTTATGAAATTTTTCCCTACGGTCTACAGTATACTGCCTATCTGTGGCCACATGGTCAGGAAAATCAGGTATGTTCTCCGCTAATGGCATAATCATAATCATATATCAGCCATATAAAGTCAGTCATATTTAACTTTGAACATGCTTGACATTTTCACATACTTGACTCATTTGTTCTTGCTGGTTAAACATACCTGTTCATTTGTTGTGTGCTCCATGGTATGCAGACACTGATTAGAAGGGCTGACGATGATGGTGAGCTGAAGTTTAACTCTTTGCAAACTTGGCACGTGTACTGTGTGCGTGTGAAGGTGGAGAGTATAACCACGGATGCCAGTAACGTTTCTTCAGAAATATGCATACAGCTACCACTGGGTAAATTTAATGGCAGTAGCTTTTGTATTCTGAGAATTGGATTTGCTTTGTGTTCTAACAAATATTAGATCTGTAATCATGAAACTTAATTCTGAACCACACAAATAGATTAAATTATTATTTTGTTTCTTCCGTTCAGATATGACGGTGATTATCTCCTCTGGATTCCTTGGAGTATTGCTGGGCATTGCTGCTCTGTTTATGCTCTTTGTCTGTTTTCTAAGACGTCCCGGGAAAATGCCTGCAGCCCTGGTGAGTTACCTTTGCATATATCTGGCTTCATCAAAGGTTAAAGGTCATTAAACAATAAACAAAAACGGAACAAAGTATTTTGTGAGATCCTTTGAGAAGTGAAGCTGATCTCTGGTATTTGTGAGCACCGAAACAGCCACTTCACATTTCTTAGAAATCAGATAATTTGTGGAGCACAAACTTCAGTATGCAAGCCTGCCTACACACTTTGACACTTCAGCTACATAGTATGATTTCTAGATACTGTGATTTTCTTTCTATTGGTACCGAGGAGTATTGTTAAAATGTAAATATGTAAATGTATGCGTAAAAAGGTATTCAAATATGCAAATGTATGCGTAAACAGGTATTCAAATATGCACGTTTCTCTTCAGAAACCCGTTGTGAACGGATGGCGTCCCATGATCGTAGGACTCGACAAAGTGGAGGTGGTGACAGACAAAGGCTGGTTACTCATAACCAATAAAACGGAGATAAAGAGGCAAACATCAGAGGAGAAAAGTACAGGTACGGAGGAAGAGAAAGAGAGGAGGGAAAGCCTGGACAGTGGAGTGAGCATGGAGTCGTCGCACCCTTCTGGTCCTCATGCAAGGACAGATGGACAGATTGCAGACCCACAAGTGGACAGTGGCTGTGGGAGTCTGAAAGGAACTGAGGGCAGTGGAAGTGTTGAGGCAGCCAACCCAGAGCAGATTCTTTCGCCGGACAAAAGAATTTGTGTTGACAGAACTGAGAGAGGGGAGGACAGTGGTTTGGGACTCAGCCCCCACACGGTGTCTGGTTGTCTAGACAGAGAGGACATTGGGCTGTTGTCGGGGGTGGAAGTCGGTGGTGGATATAGGAGTCAGAGTCCTGCTAGTGTGGACACGCTAAATGAGAGCACTGAGCACAGTGAAATGGACACACACATGGCTGCCCCATCATGTGGCTATAGGTCTGCTCAGGTGACATGTGTGTGTTCAGACCATGAGTACTGTGACTGGTGCAGATTCAGAAAGCCTGTAAATTGCCAGTCAGGTACTCAAGCACAGACGAACTTTAGCCAGTCAGGAAGTGACAATGATGCTGGTTCCTCTGGAATTTCCAACTACCTGAAAAAGAGTCTCATCCAGACAGTAAATGTTATAGGTTTAGTGAAGGACACCAAGTCAGTGTTCCCTCAGGCACATACAAATGGAACAGAATGTTCTGCATTGCTCTTAGCCTGTCCTTTGCTTCTGCAGTACGAAGAGAACCAAAACTTCACAATGGATGCTCTGTCGTTCACACTTGATGATGTGGAACTGGCCTCTTCTGGATCTGCTTGTGTGTGAACTCTGTTTAAAAACACATGACTGAAAACACTGAACCGAATTTTCCTCTAGAAACTAAGTAGGAGATGCTGGACTCAAACAAACGTTATGGTTTGAATAAACACACTTGGAATTTTACTACTCTAAACTCTAAAGTTTTTAACTTGTGACATTTATAAAAATTTATTTCAGAATTTATTGGGGATGCAACAAGTACTAAAAAGTTTGCACTGTGACTAAAATGTACCTCTTTAAAACAAACAAACAAACAAACAAATGTTTACCAAATGTATGCTTGCCTAGAGGATAAAAGCAAAAAATCGGAATGTGAGCATGAGGTGTTGGGGAGGAACTGTGGCTCATGGGTAGTTTCTATGGGACCACAGACACTCATGCCTCAGCCATTCTCAGAAAACACAGTCCCTGTGGTATAACTAACAGCAAGGGGATGGATCATTGTATTGCTGCCAGAGCCAGTAACTTTTTGTAGATCACCCACATGTTATTGTTAAAGAAATTCAGTAATGGTGTTAATGTTAACAAGAGTCAATAATGCTAGAATGTGAAGCCAGAGGAGGGAAAACACTAAACTGTGTGTTTTTTGTTACTCTTCAGGGCAGTACATGGGTCTTGAAGGAGAGGCAGGATAAGGGCATAGTACTGATTTTAGGCCATATATGTGATCTGTCCTAACTTAGTCAGGTGTGGGATCTAGTTAGGGTAGACTGGACAAAAGGCCTCCAGGTCTCTATGGAAACTTCCACAGTGTAAACTAACAATGACTTCCCAACTGAGCTTGTTGAAGCACTGGAGATGCACAAATTGTTTTAAGTGTATTTATTAATGTTTGTATGATGCTTTTTTGTATGAGAATGTAAAATACACATATCCAAAAAAAACCAAAAACATAATTTAAGTTGGTCACCAATAAATTTCAAAACTGTTGTTCCTGAAGCTTTCCCTGTCATCAAGCAGACCAAGCATGGGACCCCAGCTTCAAGTTGGTGTCAGACATTTATGGCATTTGGCTGATGCTTTTATCCAAAGCAACTTACAATTGTGACAGAATACATCTTGAGCAGCTGACAGTTAAGGGCTTTTGCTCAGGAGCACCAACGGTGGCAACTTGGCAGAGGTGGGGTTTGAACCAAAAACCTTCTGATTACTAGGCAAGTGCCTTAACTAGTGAGCTACCACCACCCCTGTCAGCTTTGACCCCCCCCTTCCCATATCATCTGCTACTTCCTCTTGTATTAACCACAGTCTATGGATCAAACTGAAGATATGGTAATATTCTGTGGTATCTGGTAAACCTTTACATTTCCTTTATTCTTTGAAGAACATATCACTGGTTATATATGAGTGTGCTAGTTAGCTTGTCCCAGTTTTGAAACAAAGCATTGCTTTTATGACGTATTTGCATCAAACATTCCATACAAATGTTTTTTTTTTTTTTGTGACAATACCTGTTCCTGCACTCTGTTGAAAGGGAGTTTTCAGTAGAACTAGCATTCTTGTAAAAAGGAGTTTTCATCATTTCATATGACACACGCAGCCCATATGTGATTTTTTTTTTTCTTCTAACTGCCTTCCTTTCTATTTGTAACTCTATGTATCATTTTTCTATGCATTTCTTTTCTCTGAATAAGCCCCAACAATTCTTGGTTGAAGACTTTCATAATGTTCCTCTTTTCATGTGGGCTGTAAAAATATACTTTCCCCATGGTGACACATAATGACTGTTAAGTAAGTTAACAGTGCATTAAATGTGCCTAATCCTAGTAACATATGCTTGAAGTATATATAACCTGAGAGTTATAAAGAAGGAACTGTTCTAAGAACTCTTTCAACTAATATGACTTGCTATGAATTAAGACTTTGATAAATGTCTGTGATGAGTTTTACAAAAGCATGGGACTCTGAACTTAAATGGTAGAGTGAGCATTACACTGGACACTCTTTTCATTTAAGATGATCTTGACACTAAGATGGTTTTGGGAAATGGGACTCTGAACAGTAGTAAAATAACGTCTAGATACGGCAAAAAATGAGGAAATCCTTTCACTACTCTCGCACTGCTAAGAACATGGACATTGGACATTTCAATAGCACATACAGATAGCACCATAAAGAAAGCATTTTGAAAATCTACAACACATGTCTCTGCCTAGTATGATACATACAGAAATTGGAATTTAATCCAGAAAAACAATTTTGGTCCTAAATGAGTCAGGGAAAAATCTTAATGTTATTCTGCTCTTTATAAATATGCTTCTGATGTTGGTTAACCTTTAAATCACCAAATCCTCCAATAGAAAATGGCACAGTCAAAGAATCCTCATTTCATTGGTTCATTTTTACTAGTTTTAAGGTACCATTTAAAAGAAAAGGTTCAAGTTGATAGAATTTACCACTGGAGTTTCTGTGGTTTAGATATACCTTCTTTCCTCTAAACAACACTTACAAGCTGAGAGGCTGGTGTTCGTTTTCAAACACTGATGCCCACATGGTAAGTATATGTTGCTTTGAAGTCAAAGATGACACTAACGATATCAACATTGCAAAACCCACTCATGTTCAGGAAATTAAATCAGGAAATGAATAAACATGATACAGTTTCAATTTAAATATTTAAAGGGACAGTTTAGGTTTAAATTATACAGTCCAAATCATATTTGTTTTATCAGCTGTTAATCAATGTTTCTTTTAGGAGGCGGTTAAAGGAAAGGTAACCTATAGCTTAACAGAAAGAGCATCCGTGGAGTTTCTGTGGTTTAAAAGTTTCTTTCCTCTCCACATTAGTAATGCTTTGTAATGTGTTGTACAAAGAAACACCCACACAACTCACACTTGCTTCACTGACTCATGAAATAATAAAAAAAAAAACATTTAGAAGAAACACAAAAACAAGGACTAAAACATTTATTTTAGATTTATATAAGATTTGTTTTAATAATGTAGTTCACAGGAAACAAAGATCAGTACAATGCATTAGAGAACTGATATAAAACACTGTTGGACTTTCCAATTACTTTCCTGTTTCCTAATAAACAGAGTTTAAACATTAAGTCACAGAATTTCTTCCAAATCCAAAGCTAAATTAGAATCGTGCTAAAAACATTTGGTTCATTGCTGAACAATTTCTTCAACATTCACAATTATCTGAAACTTTTAAAGTTAATTTATTAATCTAATGGGGGACTAGAGGTGTCTAATGGCTACATGTTTAATATGTGTTGGCATGTTACATATTTTGTATTTACTTTAATGCTGCCTGGTCACATATGATCAGGAGAGAGGGGTCAGGGCCAGAGTTCCTGAACTGATCTACGCACAGTTTACTTGAACTGATCTACGCACAGTTTACTTGAACTGATCTACACACAGTTTACTTGAACTGATCTATGCACAGTTTACTTGAACTGATCTACGCACAGTTTACTTGCTCAGCTGCTTTCTGGACACTGCAGAAAGGAAACCACAGCACTCTGAAACCAGTGGTTCTTACAGCCTACATCCTATCACAGCAGTAAATCACATTTACTTTATACTCTTAAAATAAAACCTTTAATAAATGTAGACTTTGAGTTAATGGTACCTTTTGATTACCTAACTGAACTTTAACTAACCGAAAATATAAAAAAAAAAAACACAGCATTGCAATATACAAGCAAATGGCATTTTGAGGCAAATGAGTATGAATAAATGGGAATAATGAACAGCTCATCTCATTGACTGGTGGCTTAACCTTGAATCTGGATGCAAGTGTTCACGTGTTCACACATAATATTTTCAGTTAGAAATCATGAAAGATCCTATCCATATCCATTTTACTTTGTCTGCAAGTAAACTACTTACTTGCTTACTATATACATACACAACACTTTTAAACATCAGAGAAAATTGCTGGTAAGCTTGACATTGTCATTTCTTGTCTATAATTCTGCTAATGGAGAAAGGAGGTGTTGACTTCTTGCGACCCATTTTTCTGCAAAGATAAATACATCTTAATTAGCAAATCATATAATTATAATACATAATGTAGTATCACATTTGTGAATCCTTTAGAATTACCTGGATTTCTATATGAATCTACCTATGTATGTATGTATGTATGTATGTATGTTTGAGAAAAGTATGTATGAGAAAAATGTGATCTGAGAGATTTTGATCATGGCATAGTTGTTGATACTAGATGGACTCGTTGAGTGTTTCAGAAACTGGTCTCTAGAGTGGAAGTAGTGGTGTAAAAAGCAAAAAAAAAGGTTAGTTCTGGTGGTGGAAACCCATAGCTGATGAGAGATGAGATGAGATGAGATGAGATGAGGTGAGAATTTCCAGATTGGTTGGAGTCAACAGGAAAACTAGCATAACTCAAATAAACCACTTTACATCTGTAGTGAGCCTAAAAACATTTCTGAACATGGAATGAGCATCATTTGAATGCTACATGATATCCGAGTTGCATCTCTTTATGGACACATTTTGCTTGTCTTATTGCCATGTGAGGGCCACTTTTTGGGCATGTTATATCAGAAAGATATATCAGCTCATCTCAGACTGGTGCTTCAGTGGCCACCCTAATACCCAGATCTGAATCCAGTGGGGGTTTTTTGGTATGTGGTAGATCAAGAGATACATTGTATGGACATGGACCAAAGCATAAAAAAAAAAAAACATTTCCAGCATCGTGGTGATCTGAGCCACAAAGAACTGAGTGATGTTAACAGGTGTTCACAATAAAGTAGTGTGTGTGTGCAGTAGTAGTTAGCAGCTGGCTCACATATTTGGGTATACAATATCATATACCCACATCCCCTACTATACCCACATCCCTGTGCACACAAACACACGTGTACATGTATCTAAAAATATGGTGTCACTTACTTGCAGATTTTCTCTGTGACAGAAGGCTCTTCAATAGGGAGAGACAAAAGCAGTAGCATTATATTATTTCCCAACCATCACTGTGGTAAATTAATGGCTAATGACTTAATGTTAAGTTCAAGACTCACTTTTTCTCTTGCAACAGGTCTTGATCTTCTTCCAGAAGATCTGCAGCACACAGATCAGCAGGAACAAACCAAAAATGGAGAACGCTACAGCTATTCCAATAGACACCGATAATGATCTGGTATCTGAAAGATGCAAGTCTGAGGTTGAGCTGGGCTTTAGTAGAGGCACAGCAATACTAGAGTAAGGAGTTTTTCTCTAACATAGAATAACATAGAATAGAGAGATGTTCTTTCAATTCAGTTATGTGGAGTTCAAGGCAACCCAGAGAGCAAAAGTGTGACTGCTAAGTGTTAGTCCACACTTACTAGCAACATTTATCTGGCCCACATACCACTGTGGAATGATTTTATCTCGGTCCAGGTGCAGGAAAACGGCTGCAGTTTAAAAGTAGCTGTCTACCGATAAGCCAGATTTTACCCAAATTAAAAATTCTGTGCAAACATTTCACAAGCTTGTGTGCCACAAGAGGCCCAGATTCAAATGCCAAGATCAATTTTAAATATTGCTGGTACAACTGGGCCAGTTTTGGCCCACAAACTCTCATAATTGACATAAGTAACTTGTAAATGCTGTAACCTGTAGGTATAACTTAAATTAGCCCCTTCAAGACCTATACCTCATCATTAGTGAAATAAGAAAACAACATTCCATTTTCCCATAAAACTCATTTAAACCCTTTTCAACATTCTATAGCCACAATGATGTTATCCCATAATGATCTTATCCCAACACTCTTTTCTATGTCTATGACAACACGCTTCTTTGCCCATGTTCTTATTTCTGTTTCTTACCCATCTTTTCCCAGTGAACAGCAGTTTCCTGAATCCAGTGTACAGAATGAGTATAAAATAAAATTTTAAATAAAATTTGTATATTTCATACGATTAGCTTTTAGATATCCTTCATTTTCCTTTCTATATGACCCGTGTCTCTGTTGACTGCAGATAGCTTGGTATCTTGGTATCTTCCAAACAGGTTAGTCCTCATTCTTGAAGTTTTTTAACACTTACTGGTCCATCTTCTTTACCTTATTTTCATTCTGCTTTTATCCCTTAAAATAGAAACAGTTTGGTCTTTTAACTCTTTACTGAGTCTGGCTCAGGCCAGCTTATAACCCTTTTCCCAGGCCAACTATAACCCTTTGCCCTGGACAATTATAGACATTTTCCCAGGTCAGCTATTGCTCTTTTAAATTCAAAAAGTGAAAGGACATATGATGATTTCAAATCACAGATCTCATTCTCATTACCATGAAGCTGTAGGTTTTGTATGAGTGTGTAAAATTCGCAGTCTTTGTTTAGTCAAAGGGGTTGACAAAAAAGTGGAATATTTCTGCCCTCTAATGTTTGACATGCATATTACAAATGGCTTTCTCACTACTTATTTTCCATTGTTGGGTTTTCACAACAGAAACGGTAGATGTACTAAACTGTGTGTAGTTGTTCGGTGTGGCCAGTACCGGCAAACTAGTGATTTCATTTTTAATTGTTGCAGTGAATCATGGGAAATTTGTTCACACATTAGTTCACACAGGAAACCACCCCCACTTTTTGCCTTTTGTTTAAAAGAAATCACTTTTCTTTGAAACTTGGTGGTAAAATATCTGACTGTTCCTTTAAATCTTTACTTTTTTTTTACTTTCTCGGTATCGTCAGCAAGTGTCAGTGAATAGGGACTGCCGGAGAATATCGGCTGTTGGAGAACAAGGGTTCTGTGCAGCATCTTTTCAAAACACACGAGGCGAAAAAAGTGATATATTCACAATATTCACTGTGTACATTCATGTCATACTAACTGCTTGACTGGCTGGTCTTTGTAACAGGAAGAGATATCGGTTTCTAGGTGTTTCCCCCGTTCTGTTCCTGCATGTTTTCCGTTCAGTGCATTTGATGTAGTTAACACAATTCACTTTTATACAAATATAGAGTTAATTCAATTCACATGTATAAACATTCACTACAAATATTGCCTCAAAGATGCTTTTATAAAAGTAAGGCTCATCAAGGTCTGTAATGAACATGCCAAAGTTAACAGCAGCAAGAAGTAAAACCTTGGGAGGAGCCAAATGGACAATGGAATTAATCTTTGTTCGGGTGTAACTAGATGGCAGCATTCATAAAGAAATGAACATTGATCAAACAGCCAGCTGTCCACACCGGCTCTGGACAACACAAGCTTGGGCGACCCAGATATCTGCCTCCCTTCCCCCTGTGCATCATTCTCTTGTCTCAGTTGTTCCTTGATTTCTAATCAGTCTTTTTTTATTTAAACCCTTGTGAAATCTTGCTTGTTTTGAATGTTTTCTTTGGTGTCCGTTTGTTTCGACCTCTGTAACATCTCTTTCTAATTTACAGTGCTGGGTTTTGTTCTTTGATTCTTTTTGCCTGGTTTCTCTCTGCCTGTTTAAGTGGTAATTCCAGAGCACACCTTGAATTTATATATTGTCTTTATCCTCCACTATGTGTGCATCGAATAATCTCTTCACTTAACACTTGCCAAGTGTGTCATTTGTTATAACACAAATTATCATATATTAGTATATTAATATAATCTAATCATATGTCCATATCATTATATATTATGATAGTTCAAGGGACTAAATTCTGGTTTAATCAAGTGGCATTAGTCTTTTCATTAAGCATGTAAAGATACACATATGAATATACACATATGAATATACACATATGAATATACACATATGCTTAGAATTTGCTTGTTTGCTATAAACTTGATGATTTCCACTTTCCTTATTGGTGAGTTTGCTGATGGATGAGAAGGCTAATCCCGGTTGTGTAGATCCTGTAGCAAATGAAACACATGAATGTGGAAGTAATGCTGGAGATAATGGTGACTGTGAGTGTTTCTCCTCAACCTCTTCTTTTAGGTCCCATCCTGAGATGATGTCAGGTGTGGGATCGTTTTAGCATCATTTTTCAGTTGGTCATTATACTGTTTCTTTTTTTTGCTCTCATTGAGCATCAGCCAAGAGGTTGCTGGCCGTATAAAAGTCCATGAGGTGGTATTACTTGTTACAAGTTCCAGCCAGTTTAGCTGGTGCTAGGTGATCACGGCCTCGATACGTCTACATCTGGTCTTTGCAAATATTTCAGACAGGCACACAAACATGCCAGGTAATATCACAGATACACCAGGGATAGTGTTTAAGGAAGTGCCCCAGGGACTTAATGTGGTTGCACTTCCCTGTTAGTCTTGACCTCAGCTGGGTGACAAACAGGGAAGTGGTGGTAGCATTACACCCCTGACTTACTTCTTTACACAACTGGAAAAAGGGCAGACTCTTGCCCTCCACTCATCACTTGCACAATTCTGTCATTGTGAAACTGTCAAAGGACCATAGAACATCTGAACAGTATCAAAAGCACTGAAGCAGTTGACAAAGGCCATCAACAGGTTCTGGTGCATCAGTCTTTCCAGTAAAATTCCGCTTGAAATAGGCGTCCACCTAATTTGCCTTAAAGACAGTAGCCAAACCGATGTGTGGACTAAAGTCAGTAGTTTATTCACAAGCTAAGAATACTGCATATAACTGGAATAAACTGCCTTAAGACCTTGGTTTTGCCCCAAATGTAGAATCTTTTAAATCAAGACTAATAATGTTTCTCTTTTCATATGTCTATGATTGAGATTTTATTTTATTTTCATTCATGTGCCTATGATTGAGATTTTGTTTTATGTATTCTTATTTCATTATTACATTTATTATTTAGTCATTACTTTAATTTTTTCACTTTGTTATTCTAATTTCTTTTAATCTCATTTTATTTATCTAAATTGTTAATTTCTGTAAACCATTATTTTATTCTTTAAAACCTTTGTTTCAATACCACAACTTCAATTCTAAAAAAATCTGTAATTTGTTTTAATTATTTATTGGCAAAGGCCTTCCCAAGGTGATAGACCTGGGGCTGTAATGAGTGTTTTCTATTTATTCTTATGTAAAGCACTTTGATTTGCCATTGAAATGTGAAAGGTGCTATAAAAGTAAACCTGCCTTGCCTGTGCAAAGTTTTGTGTCACGGACACAGGTAAAAAAAAAACCTGAACTATCTGTGAATCATATTCCAGTGTTTGATAAAAAAAAATGTGTAACACTTTAAAAGTTCTGGTCTTTTAATACTATAAGAAGGCTAATTTTGTCTCTGTAGAGAGTTGCCATTAAACTAATATTAAGCTTTCTGAACCCAAGTATCCAGTGTAACGTGAACCCTCTTGGTATTGGATTTTCCAGTAGTGAAGAAGAAGGGCCGTCTCGTGTTGTGTTCTCTCAAGGAAGGTAGTAAAATTCCTGTATTTGAACAATGGCACGTATAACGTTACTGATTGCTCTGGTCAAGGTTTTTCCATGCAGTGACACTATATATTCTTTTATGTTCAACAGTTTCTGGTAACAGTTTTCACAGTTACCCTTAGATCAGATTTTCCCACATTATCTCTTTATAGCTTACTGAAAGTGCCACAAACAAAATGAAAGAAGATGCCCAGTAGTACGTTCATTGGACAGCAAAGTGAGTCCCTACAAAGAAAGTACATGAAAACCGACACCGAGCCGAGCAAAACCAAACTTCAAAGCCACTACAATGTCTCATCTATCTAATATTATATAGCAGGAGCATCAACTACACAAGCACTTTATTTGTTTTGGTAGAAAACAGAACAAAAACCCTAAACAAATAACCAAAAAAATGCCTCTCCAATGAGAAATGTATTAATAAAACCAGAAACATTTGACCTGCCATCAATAACTCAAAGTCAAACAATAATGCAATAAAATCGCCATCCAAAAACAGCCAGGTTATTATACTGCAATTTAATACTGTTTGACTACATAAATTGTCTGCATGTTGTCTTGATATTTATCAGTAACACATTCAACTTTCTATCAGCTGATCTGAGGTAAATATTTAATGGCTCACACCTGTTCCCAAAATCACTACAAGCAACCGCAATTGAGCCACTCTGGAAAAAAAAGAAAGTGTAGATGATTCTTTACTTGACCATTACAGATCATTTCTCAAAGCTTCATTTTATAAATACTATCTTTCAGAAGGTGGATGTATAACCATTATTCTATTAATTCATTCATAGGAGGAAACCAGAGTACCCAGAGGAAGCCCACACAGGCACAGGAGAACGTGCATGTAAAAGACACATGGGTTCAGTCTAGCAGGTTAAAAGCAGAGTTACATTTACTGATGCCCCCTGCCTCTTTTCTTGCAAAGCAATGAACGTCCCTGACATTGGGTTCAAACTCATTGTATATCTGATGAATGGCCGATTGGGTTCACTCTTGTATATTGGGCACTTGAATACATTTCTGTAGCCAAGTCCAGCATCTCATTCTGAGAAGCATTAGATTAATTTAGATTTTGCTTGCTTCTGTCGAGTATCAAGCCAGGGGGGTTGAGAACTGAATTGCAGCCCTTTTCTTGTAATGTAAGGAGCTTCTAAAAAGGTACATGAAAAGTAGATGTTTAATCATTATTATCATAGATCAAGAATAGGATGAACTCATTCGGCTTGCCTAACATCAGAACTACAGCAGCAGCAATTTAGCTCAGTTTGTGTGGCACTGATGTCATTATGTGTAAGGAGTATGTTATTATGGTGGTTGCTCAGACATGATCTACCCAGGGAAACAACGGTTGGCATCTGATATTACAAAGCTGCCAGTTCTAGTTATTCTATTGCTAAAAACAACCAGCACCAAATTCCAAAACGTACTACAAATAGTTTAAAATCAGGTTATAATGAGATCAGAAATGCCCAAACTGTCTTTTGAAGGTTTAATTTTTTAGAGCAACAGACAAATGGGGGAAATGACTAGAAACATGAAAGCATTTTTGTTTTTATTGTATTGCAGTTTAATACAGACGAACCAGTGTATAACACAAGCCATTCTCAGGGGGAAACGTTACTGGATTCATGGCAGGGGTTTACAGTTTCAGGAGGGGGTTTTCAAGGAAGCAGGCTGGAGGGAGAATTGTGTAACAAGACCAGAGTGACTAGCTATACTAGCTGTACATCAAATCACATCAGTCTCCACTCTACTGCACAAAGGACGTCCTTAGTCATGCAGGACAGGACCTATAAGAACTACTTGCTATTTGTATGTTTGCTTAATCTGAAACCAATATTTTGTCACTACCTACACATGAAGGAGAAGTAAAGAATATGCCAGCACCCCAAAAACATGTTCCCCGTAACCCACTCTTCATTTGTGCCGTCACCATGGTTCATTCAAGCAGACAGACTTGGGCAGTACTTCATTATTTGCTGCAAAGTAGAAATCGATTATACACAGCAGTGGCAGTGAAATTTACAGCTACAGTGTGGACAAATGCCTGCAATGTTGCAAATCTTTCAGAGTGATTTTGTACCCTTTCCAAATGCCATTGGGAAGGAAGCTCCTATTCACATTCAGATTGGTATTGTGACAATACAATGCATGTCTGCTACTGCAATGTTTGGAAGAAGATGAAGGACAGTAACATTTAGATATAATTAGATACTAATTAGAAATAGTTTTCCTGTTTTATGGAGTTGGAAAATGTTTTAAATTTTTTAAACACAATAATAATAATAATAATAATAATAATAATAATAACAATAATAATAATAATAATAGTAATAATAATAAATATTATTATTATTTGAACATAATAAAAATAAGTGTTGTACTGAGGCATTGCTTTGGGGGTCTATGATCATTGCATGCGTCATCATTATAGGTCAACATAAGTACTAGGATAAATTAATTGTAAAATTAACAATGAGGAATAAAGGTTTCTTTTTTCCATCTGTCATTATAAATAGTGTTCTGTCCCAGCTGAGGACATTTAGAAGTAATAAAACTGTATTCTGTAATAAAATATTACATACTTTAACTCTGCCTCCAAATTTGTCTTTTAATCTTTAAAATGTTCAGTGTATTTTAAAATGGAGATAAAAGCTGTAATCCAGTGTGCTGTAATTTTTCTGTTTCCTTATGCTGAATGAGTTTTTCACTCAAAATTAGCCATTGTTTGAATGTTTGCTAAAATCTGGCTCTCATTTCCTGTCACACAGAATATGTTAATAGCTGACTTCACACAACTTGATTATGCTAGAAAATCGAATAATATGCCTGTACACTCATCACAGACCTGCACCGTCGTAGAGAACTCCAGTACATTTACTTTCCCTTCATTAACACCCAATATTATAGTGAAATCTTGTTCCTGAAGCATTGTCTGTGTGTTAACTGGAATATGAGAAGACAACCCAAATAACACACTTCTACCATCTTCCCACCTAGATTCTAATATTCTCCCAAATACTTCCTTATATCCAGTTGCAGCTCTCAAAAAAAGAGAAACACGTGACCAATCAGTGCTGTACCAGTAACTGGCATCGGGCAACAGATGAGGAGCAAATGTGTGAGGGAGGGGGATATTTAAACGACAGATTAGAATCAGGTCAGGGCTTAGTGAATCTAACAGAACACACAGAGCCAAGTAACAGGATTTGCAGGGAGGAAGAGGAGAACCATCAGAACTCTTCAGAGTCTTCAGAGACCAAGAGTGAGTAAAGAGTGACGCGTTGTTTTTACAGTGCTCGTTTGTCCATTTGATTACAAGAATGTTTGTTATTCATACACAATTATTCATACGTTTTTTTTTGTTTGTTTGTTTTTT
>JAOYMR010000012.1:13471002-13488159 GCA_025802075.1 Tenebrosternarchus preto | reverse complement strand
AGAACAGGTTATCCTGGTGTTTATTCGAACGTCGATCAGATGCTCAACTGGATCTACTCTGTCATGCAGGTATGCATTAAGATGTCTCTATAGCAGTGTGGCCTGCTGGCTTACCAATCAGCCATTGCATTAAAACCACAGAAAGCTGAAGGGAATAACATTGATTATCTTATTACAGTCACACCTGTCAAGGGGTGGGATATACTAGGCAGCAAGTGAACAGTCCCGTGTGGGAACTAAAGGCTAGTCCATCTGTTCCATTCCCATAGCAACAGCAGCACAAATTGCTGAAAATGCAATCCTGGTTATGATAGATATGTGCCAGAGCACTCATCACACCTTGCTATGTAAGGTGCTGCATAGTCTCAGACTGGTCAGGGTTCTCATGCTGATTCCTGTCCACTGTAAGTACCTACAAAGAACAGCTGAGCATCAGAACTGGACCCTGGGGTGATGGAAGAAAGTGGCTTAGTCTCTAATCACATTTTCTTTTACATCATATGGATGGTTGGGAGCACAATGCAATTCTTAAACAAACTTTTCTGAATTCTTAAATATAATCCAATAAAGGTCCGGATTAGTATGCATGTCTTGGCATTGTCTTTATATTGAAACTTTAAAGAACTGTAACTTGTTTAATTATCAAACGATATGCTGATGATATACTGATTAATACACAACATTGTTTATACATATTTGCCATTCTCTTACCAACAAATGTTTGAAGCTTGTTTTACCAAGTGATCAAGGTTAAAACCAGGTTGAACAGGAAGACCTTAAATTTGGCATCAAATCATTGTGTTCTGGGACAACTTTTCCTCAACAATAATAGACTAACTGTTTCCTGTCCCTTTTCTCCAGCAGAACTCTTGAGCCAAAGCAAGAGGATTCCGTATCACTCAGAGGAAAACATCTACATATCAGTGCAATGCAGTCTACACAAACTACTTCTCAAGAGTACTAGAGAAGCACAAAAGGACAATAATTCTCTAAAAGTTTGTTCTGCCTGCACTCAGGATTTAAGAATGTGTCCACGGTGTCTTCTATGTGTCAGTGTATCTTCTCAGGGATCTAATTCAAGATTGTGGTAGTGGCCTAAAAGTAGCCTAATTTGTTAAACCCAAAGTAGTGCCATATTTGAGTCTTTGGTGCCATGCTGTTCTCTATAGCAACCTTTTCTCATAGGCTTCAGGGATGGTAATTGTACCAAAAATATAACAAAACTTCTACAGAACAAAAGATAAAATCTTTTTACTGCAAACAGGGGACTACTGAAACAAACTGCAGTGTAATGAGGTTGGCACATTTTCTTTGAGATATAATGACATTGTAGCCTCTTCACATTAAGGTTTACTGGGTTTTTTATATGCATAGCGAATTTAGGATGACGCAGTTATGTGCGTCTGTCTCTGTTTGTCTGAAGAATTCAGGTCTCATTCTTTAACATTGTTTAGTATTTCATTGTTTTAATATTTAATATGTATATACAATAACAGACACGATTAAACAAGATTTTATTATGCAAACTTTTATTTCTTATACTTTAGTATATTTTCTTTATTTATTCATTTTACAGTCAGCGTACTGTGGTGCATAGTCGTGAGGTTAGGAAGCATGAAGTTCAGTTTTACACAGAAAAGCTCTTAACATGGAGTATGGGTTGCACACTAACTTCTTAGTAAAGCATCTTTAAGGGCTCAAACACAAGAAAGACAGGACTTGTGGGTAAAGCCATTGGGCCAGTGGTTCCCTCTCAGACTTTCTTGTTCAGAGGCTCTAGTAGGAGGGTGGACCATTTTTCTGTTTACAGATGACCTGTGCACTGAGGGAAAAGCTGTACTACCATGCATACAATTTTGTTACAGCACTGAAAAGTTATTATTAAAGTGTAAAATGAATACATGTGGATTACATTTGTTAAAACTTTAAAACAGTGTAGTCTACTAACTTTATTTGATGCTTCTGCATGTGATAGCAGGTTTAATCCATGGGAAATTAAATCTTGGAACTGCAGTACAACTACAGAGGCTGCAGGGGGTGGTAGTGTTCTCTGAGGTGGAATGTGTGGAGAGCTGAGCAGATCTCACATACTCGCGGCTTGGCAGTGAGAGAAGGAGCTGCTCAGGCAGTAAAATCCCATCGATTGGTCTCAGAATTTTGTTCTGCTAAATAATTAATCACATCTGGTGAGGATCTTAGAAGAATAAAATACGATTCTTGCACTAATACTTTAAACATTAAAAAATGCAAGTTAGATTTTGTTGCACTAAGGTCTGTGTATTACATAGTGCACTAAGGTCTGTGTATTACAACATAATATAAATATTTTCTCATAATGTATTCCAATGCTTTGATTGCCAGACAGTTAGGGCCATTTGAAAGATCACATTTGTTCCATGACTAAAGGCAACAAAATTGCTTAGGTCTGAAAGCTGCACAAAAAGCATTTTGATAGATTTAACATATGTCAGCCTCATGTGCACATGAGCCAGTGAGCCAGTCAGTCTGTTGACTGCAGAACTGCTTCTGTGATGCAGAACTCAGCCCCATGTGATAACAGTGATGCACACTGGGGTACTGCAGCTATGCAGGCTGCCTCTAGCGCAGTGGCTGACCAGACATGAACAGCTGAGCCCAGAGTACCTAGCTATACAAGCGGCTGTTAGGACATAAGACATAATCAGTGGAGCTCAGAAGGAGCAAATCTATGCAAACAGATACATCACAATGTATGCCAAGGTCAAATCAAAGGGGTGGGGAGAAGTGTACATTAAAAGTTTTTTTCAGTATTCATTTAAAAAGAAAGAAAGAAAAGAAAAAAGCAGAGTTGGACATTGTTCTGAGAAAATTCTGTGGTTTAAGCACAATGATAAATTAATTCTTTAAAAAGGTGCAGTTATGAGCATAAACAATGCTGGAATACATCAGCATGAATCTGAGACATGCAGGCACTCTCATATCTTTTAACACTATTGCTTTTTTAGGAAAAAAAAAAAGAAAGAAAATCACATTCTTACTCCCTTATAATGGAAATGTACCATGTTACCTGATGTTATGCTAAGTCTATAAATGCTAAAGCATGCTTAAGTGATCCACTCATGTAATATGTTATAATGTTATATTAAGCGTATTAGTGCTTTGGCATGCTTAAGCAATAAAATAATAACAAGAATAACAACGACAAAAGGCTTTAGTAGTGAAGATACATGGCAATCTCTACTATAGTCTGTGTTGGGGATTTTTTCGTTTGTTTGTTTTACAAAACAATACACATCCATTTTCCATTCATATTCATCCATTTGCTTTTGAGTTGATTTTGTCATTTCTAATGAGGTATGGCAAGGAAGATGGTCCTAAAAACATCATGATTCTAATGTTTCTGCAGTAGGTGAAAGGTGCAATAGGTGCATTCAGATTGAACTTCAGGGTCTCCCTGCCCCCACAGAGAAAAAAAAAACGAGTGAAAGGAGGAGGAAAATAAAAAGAGAAGAAGAGAAGAAGAGTAGAGAGAGAGAGAGAGAGAGATGGACAAGGAGAGATGGAGAGGGACAGAGATAGAGAGAAGGACTGAGAAATATTGCCTTTCTAACGTCAGAGTATCCACATAGTTATTGAAGACATCAACAACAGCAGGGGTGATTAACACTAACCATGTCGATATAAAGGTTTGACATTTTATATAAGACACTGTACATCTGTGCATTGGACAAACAGAACAGTACCAAACCCCTTCCAGGCTGTTCTGAAAAAAATACAGCGCAGACACTTTTCAGAGTGTTTGCGCTCTATGAAGTAACATTCTGCAGTTATTGCTGTCATCTTATAAGACATGAGGTAAAGCATATATCTATAGTGTCCCTTCCATATGCTTCAGTTTGACCAAAGAGAGAACCAAACTCTCTCACTGTCCAAACAGAGCATGTTAAGATGAACTGATGACTGAAGACTGCTCTGCCTACAGCATCCCAATCGAATCGGACCACCATAGCCCCTGAACTGAATTCTGAGATGTTCCAGTTGTAATGGAAGACTGGTTAGAGAGATGTGCACGTCACAGAGATGGTTGGATAGTACATAATGCGATACTGAGAGACTATTAAAAGGAGTTCTGGTCTACATCTCAGTCTAAGATTCATCATAGTCTTTCCACAACATTCAACATGTCTGAAATGTATTAGACATTGTAATGACTTCCTACATTTACATATTCCATATAGTAACAATCAGTGTAACGCAACCTATATTTACAAATGTAAAGTGCCCCAAATTTTTTTCCACTACCAAACCTTCATGCTTTTCAATTGCATATATGAATATATGCTATATATATATATATAAGCATACAGGAATATGTGCAATATATTGATTGCAGTAGGAAGACTGGAGAGTCCCATTGCATTTTGCTGAGTAACATAAAAACTGACATTCATCAATAGTTTTCTTTATATGAATTTCATAGACACTAGTTAATACTCTTAATGGAAGCATGGAGGTATATTTGTAGTTTTATATGGCAGCATGGAATTTGAGAGGGAAAAAAAAAGTGGTTTCAGTCACAAACAAGCAAGAAGCAACACAAATTTATGGAATACCATAAGAAACAAAAAGCACAGTACCCTAGGGTATTAGCCTGTAAGGCAGTGCCCTAGGGCATTCGCCTTTAAGGCAATACCTTGGAGCACTAGCTTGTAAGGCAGTACTGTGGGGCATTAGCCTGTAAAGCAGTACCCTGGGGCACTAGCTTGTCAGGTTGTTCCCTATACTCTTAGGCATTAGGCCTCCCCAGTACACAAAGATACTTAGGGTTTATAAAGGGTGAATCTTATAAAAGTTAAACAAGAATAATTATTTTTAAAAATCCAAATAATAATCAGACCAATCAGACGAATTAGATTAAGAGAAATAAGCATCTAATTTAAAACCATCAATGACAATTAGATATGATTTTAATTTAAGGTTAAAAATTATGTCAATTAAAATGTACCTGTACAATTTAACTTGTTTAAATATACTGTTTAAAAATAGATTTTACCTAATTTAATATAATTACAGTGCTTCAGGTATAATAATTTATTATTAATTTCATATCACATTTACACACTACATACTACATTTAGATTTGCTAGCGATTCTTATTTTCATTACAGATGACTGTGAGAGCAATGTTTATTTGTGCGCCCTGCAGTTCCTACATTTTGAACCTCTCACACCTATCAGGTGGTTCACCCACATCAGTTCACGTGTTTGGCATATTGGAGTATACTAAAGAGCTTTTGAGTATACTAAAGAGCTTTTGAGTATACTAAAGAGGTTTGAGTATACTAAAGAGCTTTTGAGTATACTAAAGAGGTTTGAGTATACTAAAGAGGTTTGAGTATACTAAAGAGCTTTTGAGTATACTAAAGAGGTTTGAGTATACTAAAGAGCTTTTGAGTATACTAAAGAGGTTTGAGTATACTAAAGAGGTTTGAGTATACTAAAGAGCTTTTGAGTATACTAAAGAGGTTTGAGTATACTAAAGAGACTGGGAAATGTTGCTCTGACATGGAACCACAGGACAACTGTTTACAAAATACCACAACCAAAAATCAGCTCTTGTAGTGTGTTTTGATGATAGCATTGACTTAATTATGGCAGAGAAAGGGAACTCATTCTGCTTCTTTTCTCATCTAATGTTCTAGCATTCTAATAGTCTAATGTTCTAATAGTCTAATGTTCTACTAAAGCAGAGAGTTGCTGTAGGTACAAGGTGTACACTGTGCTAGGGGGTGAATCCAAACTCTCACATGTCAGCATCCATGCGCTGGATATTTTAATGTGTTTCCTTCTCCAGCACTTGATTGCAACTAGCTGCTGTTCATTCATTCTGGACGGGTGTTTTTTCGAGGGGTTCAAAGCACTAAAGAGTCCATTGTAGAGGTACACCAAGTCCATGATGGAGAGAGTGAGTACGTTCAGCGGGACGGTACACTTATTTCAGGACGTGAAGATGTGAATGACGAATCCTGTAGGACTGAGCCTGAGCATGTAAGGAGGACTGAGTGACAGATCAGCCTGAAATGAACATTAAACGGTACATGTAGACAAGTATTCCCATGCTTTTTTTTATAAATGTTTTGACTAACTTGTTAAAAGCAGCATCAGAAAGGATCATTCTTTTTTTCTTGCAGGGAGGTGTTTTTTTTTTCTTTTTTATGCTAAACAGTTTTCTTTATAAGAAGCATTTTTTTCCCCCATAGCAGTTAAAAGCTCTTCAAGCGAAGAGGAGTTCAAAGCATTTGCAGGCACCTGTGTTTTATCTAAGCAGGGGTGTCAGGCTTCTCTATCCTGGACGGCCACAGTATTGAAACTGGTCAGTGTTTCTCCTGCTTTACTATACCCATTTTAAACTGACCAGCTAATATCAAAGTCATGAATAGTGTGAACTTGACACAGCAGGGAAAAGCTCTAACTGTGGAGTGGATGGACCTCCAGGACTTGTGTTCCACCCCTCTGATCTAAAAACAAACAAACACGCAAAAAAAACAAACAAGGAAATAAATGCAGGGCTGGATTTCCCTTAACTGTTCTCTGTAAATTAATCAGTGTTCTACAACCTTTGTACACCATATTGGACCAATCAGATGATGTGTGCTCATGTAGCTGTTCTCTGTTTGATCCACACATGCAGACCAAGTATGGTTTACACCTGGGTCTGGTTTACGCCTGGGGTGCATTCTTTAACTGTTTACATTTGTGGTAAAAATTGTATTCAAGAGGCACTACTAAATTTATGTGAATTTATATCATAAAAATGTTTTTTTTTTTTACACCCAGTAAAGTTTAGCTTCATTTTGCCTTTGAAGAATCAGGCTTAGAAACTTCTGGAATGCAATGTTAGTGTTTTCTAAACATTTGTCTTAAACATTACTTGTTTCTTGTACTGTGTAATTTAGTAGTCTGGCAGTTTGCTGACAATGGCAGTGCATGTGATTTGTGTGTCACAAACAGAGCAGAGTACATTACATGCTTGAGCAGTGTCCTTTTGCAGGTTTCTGTAGGACTTTTCGTTTTTAAATGCATTTTTTAAAATAAGCATTGTGAAAAGGTGTACAATCCAGCCCAACTATTATATTTCCCAAATTTCAAGCACTATCTAAAATATATGTGAATATTTCACGTCTCCTTTGTTTAATTTGCAATACGATTAAGATAAAACAGTCCATTATTATAGCTCTCTCTGTATGCACTCAATATGCACGTATACATATATACATTTGTTCACACTCATACTTCTTTCAAGCCTTTGGTGATGCTTTGTTGTCTGCTTTGGAGCCAGAAAGGCCATTTTCTGTATTGTCATTTCCTGAAGAACTCATGAGGCACTCTTTACTGCAAGGAAGAGAGAAAGAACAAAGACATTGATAGAAATGACTGGAAAAGGTTCGTTCAAGTGTTGCTTTTCAATAATGTTGTAAACATTAATTAATTGCATTTTTACAACCTTTACAAACTGTTTAAAGAAGTGCTTATCAAATTCTTTATCATACGTAAAAAACAAGAAAGAAAGAAAGAAAGAAAAATTTAATTATATGTACAATTCATAAATGTTAATCTTTTGATTCTCTTTACAACCCAATGTTCCCTTTGAAACGTTTTACATATCCAGCCCACATGCAGATGTGTAATGATCCTGTGCACATCTGGGCACTGGAACACAGCCCCAGTTCAACCAAACTTAAACAGCAACACAAGAGGTCATTTGGTCCAAATCTCAGCATTTATTAAGACACATTCATAGTACAATTTGGGCCAGATATTAGTATAATCTGGGCCAGTTCACAGTCACAATTTTGAAATACCAAATCCTCAACCTCAACCTGAGGAAATATTTGATTGGAAATTTTGGAAATATTGATTGGAAATAGATGACAATAGCCTACATTTACTTATTTAAAATACAAACAAAATTTAATTATTTTATAAACAAAATGTAAATTTCATCTTAAATTTACATTTGACAAGTTATCACTATAAAGCAGGCAAACCCCTGACAGCTAAGCTTGTACAAGTTTTCACCAGTGAGTATTAGCTATTGGCTGGCTGACACAGCTTGCCATTATTAACCAATAATATTCCTTTACAAAATGAATATTAAAAATTGTATGGTATTGTACTTGTTCTCATTTTATAATTCTAGCTAGGTATCTACATTGATTCCTGCATCTAGTAGTATCCTAGTTCTGTGTTATCTTGGACTCTAACCTATTGTACTAGCTAGGATACATACTAGAGTAGATAACAAAGCACTTTTGTAAGTCACTCTGGATAAGAGCGTCTTCTAAATGCTGTACATGTAAAATGTAAATGTCAACGAATGGATAACTGGATCCCACAATGCTGGAAATCAAATTGAATCTATAGGTACTTCAGGTTTCACTCTAGGTATTGTATGGGAATCACATGCCAGGCATAACACTTCCTTTGGTGCATAAGATTTCCTTTGGTCCATAGAGATTGAATATTTCCATCCTGCAGTGAATGCATCAAGGTCTGTTTGGAAGTGAGGGAGAAAGATGTAGTGGATGATATCTGAAATGTCCAGCAGACCATCCTTCTAAAGAGAATCGAACACATCGTGGTACTTCCTGGTGACAGCACTCCAGACATCTTAGAGTCATTCAATCCTACAATAGTTTGACTTGTGCATTTATTTATTTTAATTATCATCACTGTAAAAGGCAATAATTTGTGTTTTAATAAAAGCGATCTGATAGTAATCATAATAATAATGTGATAATATCCTGCTTTAACATCACTGGAAATAACAAAAACAGACACCTTTAATTGTGCACACTCTTCCCTGAATTAACATTTGCTTTTCCGGTTCCAAGTGTAGCAAACATGAAATGTGTCTTGTCAGTGTTCTCTACTCCCTCATTATCCCTAACTATGCAATTAAAATGATTAACAATACACACCCTAGACACTGTTACAATAGAACATCTTGGTCTTGCTTTGTGACTAGATAAAGATTAGCAAACTCTCTCCCCCAAAAACTCATAAAGAAATGATTGTTGTCTGAGATCACTTTCAGCTCTCTGTGCACGTCTCTCCCATTCTAGTATTGTCAAATACATGCTCTAATTAACATACGGTTTATGATTTGTTTCAATATGGACCAAAAGAAGGCTTTGTACAGAAGGCATGGATACCTGTATATACCATTGAACACTGAGGCCCAGTGAAGACAAGTCCTTGAAGTCCTTGAACCATGCAATAACCACTTGACCACTTGTGCGCTGATGGCAAAAATCATCCTGCCCAGTTCAAGGTCAGTGACAGTGCTGTATAATTCTCTTACTAATAAATCAAATTCTTTCTTCCTTCTATAAACTACATTTCTAGTAACATCAAGGTATTTGCCAATGCAGGAGATTGACAAGCAATTTCTTCAGTTGCTGACCTTCAGTTACAGTTCTGGTTTGAGGACCACATGGACAAGCCACTGTTTCCAGTTGTACACTGACAGCAGAGCTTAATTACAGATTTGGCCAAATAACACTAAAATAGTAAAATAATAAAAATAAGGTTTTCCAGTCATTCTGTAACCTATGGAGGAATATCTCAGATAGAATAAACTTGTGATATAAGAGAGAATAAGCATGTGATAGACTGTAATTTGGACAGAAGTCTTCCCAAAGACTCCTATTTTATAATGTCCTGCAGGATGGATAGACATCAAAGAAAGTCTTAAAATATGTGAAACCAGTGAGGAAACTGATTTTAAATTTTTTTTAAATCGTTTTAGAAATTATTATGATGTGGGAATTAGAAGCATTCTGTCTATCTAAATCTTAAAAATGATCCAAGAATTTTACAGATTATATTTAGTTTGATTAATATTAGCCAAGTCTAACTACCTTGTATAGCCATATCCAACTCCTGGTGTATCCAGATAGCTAGCAATCTAATTAGCAATGTGGATTTCACAAACTTTCATCAAAATGGTTATGAAATCAAAGGTTAATTAATTACTCACTTGTGGCTGCTCAGATGGCATTTTTCTTCAAACTATGTGCCTTGTATTCTGATTGGTTATCAAGTTATCCAATCAAAAAAGCCCTTTGACTTTTCTGATTGGCTGAACTTGTGGAACTGATTAGGTAAGGAGAGAGTGAAACAGTGAGAGATCATGTGCTGCAATGATTTAATGGTTTTGATGCAATGGTTAAATGATTTTGTGATCTTCAACAGTTTTCATATGTCTGAGGATGAGACCATTGCCACAGTTCCTTCCCCAACAATGTGTGTGTGTAACTTACCTCTTGTTTACTTCTCGTTATCATTACTTGTTTCACCTGTTGTGTTTCATTTAGGTCTGTGTCTTTCATGTGTGTTGGTCAGTGTTTGCCTGTCCAAACTATGAGTTTTGCTGTTTAAATGTTTGTTAAACACTGGAGTAAAAAGAAACAAACCATAGCAGAGTAATATATAAAAGAGAAAAAAACAGTCCATTACAAGTCTTCATTGGGTGTATATCTGATGGCTAATCCAAATATTACATGAAGGACCCAGCAGTGAAAGCTGTTGTAGGATACACATGCTAATCCCATCAACAGAAGTGATGATGTATTTGGCTTATACATTTGATCCAGTGTCAAAATCCAACTAAACGCTTTTTGGAACACTTTTGGTTTAAAACTTAAATGCCATTCAAACATTTATATGGCTGGATTTGAGTCCAAATCCCATAAAATTCAGCATCTGTTGCTGGTACAGCTGGGTTGGTTTTGTCCCACAATGCACTTGCATTGCCATAACCAAAGTGCCTTAGGCAATTCGTATTTGGCCCAGAACCATCTGTGCTCTTAGGAAACAGGCAGAAAGACTAGCAGACCACTTAAATATCTGGTCACGCACACTCTTAAAATTCAAAACTGGAGCCACAGACCCAATGACTCAGAAAAACATGTCATTGCTTTTTAGAAAAAAAAAAAAATTAAAGGAAAATAGAAATGAAATTATCTTACATATATACAGTGCAGTCACTGGGGCCTAGTTTAGTGATAATTTAAGGGTTTTTACTTAGATGGTTATTATTTTATAAAGCCACGCCCAACCCACTCACCCACCCTGCCATTACAAGCAATCAAAGGTAAATGACAAATTACTATAGCCATAAATCAGATTCTCATATTTAGATACTGGGTTGGCAAGCACTTATAGCTAAAGCCTCCCGAATTCCCTCATGTCATCAGTCACCCAGATTTCTTCCTTGCTGACACCCTGCCAGGTCTGTAATACAATCAGTTCCTACTTGCTTTATGTCTTGTCTTCAGCAGTTCATGGTCAGTGGGATGTTATCTAGGCAACATTCCACTCTAGGAACCTGGAAATCCTCATTGCCGTTTTAACAGAAGCACCATTCTAAGAGCCTGAAAACAGTCACTCTTTAGATGTCATCATAATGCTTCTGTTAGTAAACAGATCATCTGTCAGAAAAAAAAATTATTTTTTAAATGTCTGCTAAGTTGCCAAATGTTGGGCCCCTAAGTCCTTAACCCTCAAGTGCTCAAGATGTATCCAGCATCAACTAAATGCTGTAAATGTACAACAGCCGTTGTCTCAAAGCAGCTTGAGTCCAAGCCCAGGGTGATGGAGGCAAGGAAAAACTCCCTGACAGCATGAGGAACAAACACTGGCTGACATCAGGCACAATAACAATTGTACAAGCAGAAAACAAAATGAGTAAAGTCTATGCATTACTTGTGTGATTATTGCTGTGATGACTTTATATATCAGACACAGTCCGCAACAGGTTCTGGCTTGTATCTATGTACCTGTCCACAGTGACAGATGCACAGGCAGGGCCAAAGGGGTCTTTGGCCCCAGTTGAAATCTGATTTGCCCCAGAAGTGCTGTTGTCCTGTCATTATATCCCTAGAGCACTTCACAAGCTAAATTTGGAAAGATTACCACATATCACATCTGTTTCTTTTCACTGCAAAATCCATGATAAACATGTCTTCTATCTTGAGACCAACTGTAATAAACTGACAGTTTTGTCATCAACCACGCAACCTTCATGGTAAATTACAAATTATTTAACACATCACCTAATATTTGAATGAGCGTTTCCATGTTGTTGCTGAACTCTGTCTAACATTAGGATGCTAGCTAGTCAGCTAGCTAGCTTTCTTGGATGTTAGCTGCTGTGACGTTATTTTAGCTAACTTAGCTATGTCACAGTTTTGTACGGGTTGGTAAAAATATGTAGCTAATCAGAAGGGTGACTGTTGAGAATAAATTGCATTATTACAATAACTAGCTGTGTGTACTTTATTTCAAAAATGACCCAGTTAGCATTAATCAGTAATTTGCATTTTTGTACTTGGTACTGGCTATATGCCAATTTGGCAGAGACACAAAGGATAAAAAGACAGGGACAAGTAGATATTGGGAGTGTTTTTGTTTTGTTTTGTTTTGTTTTGTTTTGTTTTGCCAAAAGAAGGCCTAGGCTGTCAGTCTGAGAACAGGCAGTGTGTTGAGCTGAAGCCAGCAGATGTCAAAAGCAGGGAGGCTCCAACTTTCCATCACCAGGACACCAAAAAGTGAGGCACAGCCAAATGACAACAGGTAAAACTGCTTTGCTTGTTTTCATGACATGATGTTGTAAATCAAAGTAAATGCTTGAGTTCTTGCCGTCTGTATTGAGATCTGTGAGCTGTGAGTTGCATTCTCAGGAGCACAGTTTAAGAGTTCAGGTTTTACATGTGTAAGTATTTTGGCCATACATGGATAGTAAAGTGAAACTGCTTTATTTAGCTTTTACAAAAATTGCTTTAGTGCTTAAATATGTTTGTCAATTAAAGCTATGTTTGTAATGTTGTAATCTTGACATATTCATTGACTATACTGGTAAATACTTAAATTGCGCTAAAGCAATTTTCATTAAAAAAATCAGTTGGATGGAAACCATGTGATGTGTTTCCTGCTTCTTGCATAACACTGTAGAGTCAGCAGCAAACAAAACATGCCTGGTTAAAGTGAAATAAGTATAAATCAAAACTGAACAAAGAATTATCCATGAATGTACAACATATACTTGGCACCTCTGTGACCCCCAATATAATGGTGCATTATATTGTCTAAATATTACAAAGTGCAATGTATGTGTACCAGTTTAACAAAAATATGTGTGTTACTTACTTTTTTTCTTGGGCCTTATTGAGGAAGTGGACGACCACTGCCTTTATCACCATGATTATGATGACCAAACCAATGACTCCTCCCAGCACAGACACAATGATGATGGTCAGGGTGTTGTCCACCTCCCTTACTGGTCACCACGACAGAAAAGAAGGGAAATGTTGTTTTAAACAATTTTTAAGAACAGATAAACTAAAACACAAACATAAGTGGTAATCCCACAAAGATTTAACCCATGGCTTTTATTGTCCGACTATCATTTTCCATTTCAAAATGGTGTTACAGTTCTTGCTAACTTTCAGCAGACTTCAGGAGTTCACCCTTTCCCTTCAATCCTACATCCAACCAACCAGCCTTCTTGTCTGTGTGCTGCATACAACTGAAGGCAATTGAAGAATCTCCAAAAATAGTTTGTGATAGACATAAAGGTGAGGCATGAATGAATATTCTAACATGGCTAAGAGTAAATGGAAGCCACTGTCCATCCTGGAGCATCATATACTCACATCCTAACCCTAACCCTAACCCCTAGCGGTGTTAGCATTTTCGACTGAATCTTTAAAAATCATCCAGCGTATAAGGAAGACTTACACCGGTCCACCACGATGAGGGTAAATATAGCGCTGTGGTTTCTGTCCTTCTCTTTGGGATTACGGGCGAAGCAGGTATATTCGCCCTCATCCTCAAATGTGACATTCCACAGCAGAATAGAGATGTTACTGTCCTTACTGGAGCCCACAAACTCCACCCGCTCATGATAAATCTTCACATTGGGCTCTACGAGTTCAGTTGGGATCACTGCTTCGCAAATCTGTTGGAGAGAAGTTCCTTACTAATTATGGAAAAGCATTATATCATTTCTTTTTTGGCTTATTGTCAAAGTAACACACATGGAAGAACTGCATTTGAAATCTGAATTTGAAATGATGTTTTCAAATATCTGAGCAACCTTATTTTTTTTTACAAGAGCATTTATGTGATGACTTCCATGTAATCTATGTGAAACACAAACTATAAGAAACTACAAAAATTGTCTCACCTTAACCATTGTGCCATTGTCATTGTACTGCCAGTTGAAGTACAAGTTCTTAATGCCAATGCAGCTAGTGTACGTGCAGGGTAAAAGCACTGAGCTACCGTTCATCACCTCCACAAAATGAACTTTCCCCACTGATACCTCCAAAGCTTGTGCACACCATACCCCTGAGAGAGGAAGAGGGAGAGAGAGAAAGAGAATAAAGGAACTGCATAAAGTTAGCATAGAATAATTAGCGCTGTAACTGTACTAAATAAAAGGTGCTGGGGAGGAAGGTCCAAAAAATGTATTATTCTGCTACATTCAGAAGCAAGAAAAAGTAAAACCTTTTGGAATTTTATGGTTTTGTGCATTCATTTGTCAAAATATGATCTTATCAGGCAAATCAAGGGTACTGACAAATATAAGGGTTCGCCTAAAATGATAACTCAAATATATGATCTTGCAGGTGTTCATTGAACACACTCATTCAAAATTCAAAGTGGTAGTGGAAAAAGTACCCTTGGTAGTGGAAAAGTGAACCCTTGGAATTAATACCCTTGGAATTTGATACACTTGAGAATTCATCTTCCCCTTAGTGACTGTAAGCTGGCCAGGCCCCTTATGCAGCAAAGCAGGCCCAAATCATGATGTTCCCTCCGGTTGGGAGGATATTGTCATGGTGATGTGCAGTGCCAGATGTATTCCAGATGTAGTGCCTCGTGTTCTTTCCAAATAGTTCAATCTTGGTTTCATTTGTCCACAAAACATGTTGACAATACCGGTGTGGAGCATCCATGTGCTCTTTGCAAACTTCAGGTGTGCAACAATGTTCTTGTTAGTAAGCAGCATCCACAGACTCCCTGCCACATTCCCAATGTGTGTCTCCATTTGTAGATTGTTTTTCACATTATTCTTGTCAATATCCTTTACTTGGAAGAGGATCAGATAATATTTTATGACAAATTTATGCAGAAAATGATTCACATATTTTTGCAGCTGTAAAATCAAGCATATAGACATGCATCAGGCAGGCTTATAGACATCAAAATGTAAAATGTGCCAAAATAAAATGCTCATCAACTTTAAATGTGGCACTGTTATAGGATGCCCAGTTTACCAAATCAGTTTTTCTCCATTTCTGCTCTGGTCAGCTACATAAGCTCTCTGTGTCAGGACAGTAACAGATCAGCCATGAAGCAACAGACCCCACAAACTCAAAGGACTGAGTGCACACACATATGCCACATAAAATCACCTATCCGCTGTTCCTCTTCCTCTGTTGGAAGCAACATCAGTAAAAGAACTGTGTGTCAGAAGCTTCGTGACGTGTGACCGTAGCTGAGGAGCTGCACATAAGCCTGAAATCACTAGGCACAATGTCAAGTGTCAGCTGGAGTGATGGGAAGCTCCCTGACACTGGAGTCTGGAGCAGTGGAAAGATTTTCTCTGGAGTAATGAATCACACTACACTATCTAGCAGTCTGATAGATGGACCTGTATTTGGCGAATGCCAGCAGAAGGCTAGCTGCCTACCAGAATGCATACCGCCTTCAGTAAAGTTTGGTTAAGAGTGGATAATAGTCTGGGCAGCTTAGCTACAGTGATGAGAAATGCCAGCGATGCTAAGACATGTTTCCAACTTTGTGCCCTCGATTGTGGAAAGGTCTTTATCTGTTTCTGCATGACTGTGCACAAAGGTTCATAAAGACATGGCTTGACAATCTGGTGTGGAGGAGCTCCAGGGGCCCACACAGAGCTCTGACATCAACCACACTGAAGATCTTTGGGATGAACCTGAGCATCAACTGTGAGCCAAGCCATCCAAAATTAATGACTAACCTCACACAAGCTGTTTTGACTTGGTATGGAGAAATATCTACAGACACTCTGAACTCTTGTGGAAAACCTTTCCAGAAGAACAGGGAAGAAACAGCACCAAGATGCACAATGCAATGAAAGGCGATGTGTCTGCTAAAAATGCTATAATGAAGTATAAGGAAAACAAGTTCGTTCCATGCAAAACCCATCCTCACAAAGGATCTATGCTAACATCTTGCTACCTGTTACCACAGTACATTGTCAGAAGTCTTAAGTCTATACCAGACTAGAACAGTTTTGTTGGCATGAGGAGAGCCTACATAATATTAGACAGTTGGTTTTAATATTATGGCTTATTGCTGTAATTTTGGCCACGCAATACCATACATGCCAAATAAGGTAAATGGTAGGATAAGCATAACAGAATGGCAACGTAATTAGACAAACAAAATTCAAACAAGAAGCTGTACTGTGTTTGTAAACCAGGCCCTGAAACCAATTTACATGGTACAGACTGAAGCTGTGACTGCAGCTAAATGTACTGAGCTGTTACAAGCCTTTGCGTGTACACACACAAACTACTTTGCTATTTGTTTCTGATGTGTATATAAACCTAACTCATGTTCAGCATAAATACTCTAAAGATTTCAACCAGCAATAGTCAGACCTTGGTTAAACCTCAAAAGCTTCAAATTAGCCATGTGTGTAAGGATACAGTCATGTGTTTACCTGGCACTGGTCATTATTGAACTGAAGATTATGGTTAGGGTCGTAATCTAACAGCCGTACAGTGAAATGTCTTCTCTTTTTTACTGCTTTGTATGTACCGGTCCAGTATGGTTTTACCAGTGTGACAGAGTTCTGTAAACATTCCTATTCTGTGGACTAATGAACAATAAAAGTTCACAAGAGCATAGATAAACTAGATAAACCTCACTGAGGATTCTTTTCCCTCTCCAAGATTCAAGATTCAAGAACTTTATTTGTCACATATAAGTTTGTACAGGTACAAATATATAGTGAAATGACGAAGTGAATGATCCAGACTGTGCGAAAGAAAAAGTAGGTACAAATATATAGAAATAAAATGAAATAAGATAAATAACATAAATAGTGGAATAACTGAAAAA
>JAOYMR010000012.1:13438111-13454079 GCA_025802075.1 Tenebrosternarchus preto | reverse complement strand
TCTTTCTCTCCCTCCCTCTCTCCCTCCCTCCCTCTTTCTCTCATTCTCTCCCTGAATAAGGAAAGCATACACCACAAGGCCTGAGAGAACCAGACATTGTAGTCACCTTCAGCAGATAAACTTGAAAATCTTAAAGCTGTAACTATTTTAAAGGAAATAATTTGTGCAGTAAAAAAATGCCAGTTTTTGTTTGATTGCCACTGAAATCGGCACGTACTCTGGACTCGAAAAAGTAAGTAAACCCCTTTTCTGTCATTTTCTTCAATTGTGTGTATTTTTCAAATTAACTGGGCATGTGAGCCGAAATAGATACCTCTGTAGTGCCTTTAGACATTCTAAACAATAATTATTCTTTCTTTCTACTGGTCTAATTAGTTGTTGAGCTAAATTACTGTAAAAATACACTAATTGCCTGTGAATAGTTTTGTTTTTAAACTGAGTGCACAAATCTCAAAAAGCATGTAAAGAACATAAAACATTTTATTTGATTACTTGAGTCCAGAGAAAGTGTAAAGAAGTTAAAATCATTTCCAAGCACTGATACACTACTAAGCCATTTACATAGCAACGTGTAAACTGGGTCATACGTAGTCTTACTCTCCCAGCACAACTGAGGTGTTTTACTAAATGCAATGTAGGTTATTTATTCCTGTTGAAAGGTACCACTGTGGAAGAAAAGGAAGCAAATCAAGGAAAGCAAGGAACTTTTATTATGCATTTTAAAAATGTAAGAAAATAATATGCTGGGCATCCCACCACAGCCAATATGTACACACACACACACACACACACACACACACTCACACACATACATATGCATGTTAAAATTCCAGGTGAGGAGTTCTCTGACTCGGTATGTGCAGGTATGTGAGAGAGATAACGCACCCGTCCACTGTGCTGGTGCAGAGCGCAGAGCTCTTCTACTCTCTCCTACGTGCACGACCTTGCGCAATGTACTGCAGATGACGGCTCTTCGCTGACTCAGCGATGGCTGTGGCAGCTGCTAAAAGAGAGTGTGCACAGAGCGGGAGAGAGAGTCAGCCGGGAAAAAGATATATAGTCTTTTGGAATTTATCAAAGACACGCTTCTGTAACTTTAATTATAGTAAAGTACTCAAATTATGAATTCTAGTGGCCCACTCAGTGTGATTTATTACGGACTGATGTGTTAGGATGGGACAGATTATGCCTGATTTCTTTCTTGACATCGTTGTTCTTATCAAATGAATAACATGGTACTTGCTTTTTCTCCCAGTGGCTGCTGTGACAGTGAACCGCCGGGGTTCTCGCATTGCTGATGTGGATTAGAGGTGTTCGGTTACATCTGGACAGTAGTGGTTGTCGTGGGAGATAAAGCCGGCTGAGAATCCTGCAGCAGCACTGTGAGGTCTGTTTCCCAGCTTCTCTGCCCCAAATACAGCACCTCTACACATTACGGCCACGCTATCGACACACGCTGCACTTGTTCTTTAAGCGGCATTTAAATGTTCTCATTTAAATAGGAAATATTCAGATTTAAACAGGAAACGTTTTCTCATTTAATGTTCTTCATGTGCTTTTAAAGAATATTTTGTAAATGTATGTGGGGGCTCCGTTCAAAACCGTTTAACATTTTTTTTCTTGTGAGAGAGAGAGAGAGAGAGAGAGAGAGAGGTTTCCAGAGAACAGTTCATCAGTTTGCACAGCTGACAAAGAACCTTCTTTGTAAACCTTGAATACACTACACTGCAAGATGTAGAGGTGCATGTGTGTGTTTGTGTGTGTTTGAGCAAGAATAGACAAGCACTGCAGTTGTTTTTTACATTTTATACTATTTTATTTCTTTACTGTCTACAGTACATATATTCCACTAATGCAAAATCTCTTTACAATCTATTACCCAACTTAATTAAACAATCTCATGCCTGAGTGTGTATATTTCAGATCTGTTGTCCACCTCACAGTAACCGCCATTCTGTTCAAAGTTATTCAGGCCTATGGAATACACTTTAAACATATTAACATAATGTAATTTCATACCATATCCATACAGAAATGCATAATGTCCCTGTAACCACTGAAAAATATGATGTGAACAATACAAACAAAATCATGCAATAGATAAAGTATATAAATATATACGGCCTTTTTTTTTTAACATATTCTCTTAATTCAGCTGTGTCACAAGTGCACTGTAAACTTAACATACCATAGATGTCCTTTTTCTGAGAGGGGAACGTTAGTTTACTATCAGCACAGGCTTAGTATTCTCTCTGAGCTGCATGAATCCAAACAGTTGGACTAGCACTGCAAAAGCATCGTGTTGCAATGATTTCCCCAAGTTCATTTAACAATGCAAATCATAAAAGTGCTCTTTCTGTGAGTAAATATTAAAAATGACCACATATATGGTATCTGTTTAACTGAATATGTGTACATCCCTATGACAACTATACTAGGGAGATATATTATTGGTCTCTTGCAACAGACCAGTAATTACTGTATGTTGCACCTGCCTCTGTGGCAAAACACACATATTAATAAATACATAATTTTAGAAAACATGTAGTTTCCAATATTTTGGCTCAAATGTATATTTGTTGCTCATTTACTAAGGAATGACATTGTGTATATTTTGTGGATTGTGTGATTTGTACATGGACTGCAGGACTAACATAAAATCATATTTCTCATAAGCCGTTTGCATTCCAATTTATATTCAACAGCTGAAAAAAAAACATAATATTGCACAATTCCATCATATTCCAGGCACCCATGTACAAAAAAAAAAACAATGCAATAAAAT
This sequence comes from Tenebrosternarchus preto, assembly GCA_025802075.1. Lineage (NCBI taxonomy): Eukaryota > Metazoa > Chordata > Actinopteri > Gymnotiformes > Apteronotidae > Tenebrosternarchus > Tenebrosternarchus preto. The sequence continues at coordinate 13,451,294 of JAOYMR010000012.1, read as the reverse complement.
AAACAACCAAAAAAGTACACTGACCACATAATTAAAACTGCTCTTACAAAACATCTAGAGTCAACAGTAAAGTACATCACATAATAGTCTTTAGAGTCTAAGTGCAGTAAACTCAACATCAAGCAAAAAAAAAAATTAATACATTTATAAATAAATAATGGAAGGGAGTATATTTCAGTAAGGAGTAACTGCAGTCAGGCTACAGAGGAATGATGACACAGACCAAACTCAGTAAGAGATCAATATGAGAGGTCCAGGGCAGAATTACAGACTGTCTTTTGTCAAGGTAAGACAGAGCTTACAGAGCATTATGGTAAGGTTTGACCAGAGCTTACAGAGCATTACGGTAAGGGTGACCAGAGCTTACAGAGCATTACGGTAAGGTTTGACCAGAGCTTACAGAGCATTACGGTAAGGGTGACCATAGCTTTTTAGAAAACCTTCCACACAAACCCAGTGGCTGAAAGACTACTCCGAGAAAATGTGACCAAAACTTGAAAGTTGCATTTCCAAAACTGTACATCACGTATGACAAGTTAAATAAATTCTTGTAAATGTCAACATGTAAATGACAACTAATAACTAATTCAGAGGCAATCTTATTAAGTACGTTTTTGGGGAAAACAAACAAATAAAAACATTAAAATTTCCCTTACCAAAATATAGTTTCTCAGCCCAGACATGTTTGATGTCTATATGTGTCTGTATTTTTTCACTGGAGCTACAAGGTTAACGTAGCTAACAAACAATCTCACCAAGAATCCTTTGTGCAAATAAGGTTAAAAAAAACATAATGGTATGTTTACAAATGTAACTTCAAGGGGTAACTATATTGTCACCCTCATAATGTTCCACTTTCTGCTACAATTCACATTTAATTGTAGCAGCCAGGGTCTATAAAAAGGGGTGAGCTGTCCTGCTAAATTATTTCTATATTTAAATTTTGATAGATGTAATTAATTTAATTAAATGTAATTAAATTAGTTTCTTAGGAAAATATTCTTAGTTTACTTAAATGTTATTTATTTTTCAGGAGAAATACTATATTCAGATTAAAATTAAAAACAAGGGTGATATTGAATCAACCAGCCATTGAAAAGAAAAAATGTATATAGTACTGAAAGGAGTAAACAAAAATAAGTTAATATCAGTTTTTAGTTCACATCATTCTTTGGTATTGTTTACCTGCTTATCTATGTCCTTCTTTCTTACTTTTACTAAAGTGCAAGATATGATGTTGGCCCTTCTTTTTCAACATTAGCAATCGAAACTTGAATCAGTATCCAAATCAAAATTTTACAAATGACTAATTAAACATATTTTCCTTCTGCTAAATTCTGTTTACAAGCTTTAATCAATTACCTGCTAAATGGAGCTACTAGAGAATAGTGTATTGAACTATTTTTTTATTGATGCCTAAACTGCTAACACAGTTAAACAAACTTGTCAAATATAACTTCCATAGCCAGTTAACCATAATTAACATAACATAGCTAAAAATATTTTATTAAGTTTTATTTTATTTATTTTATTAAGAACCAACATTTCATCGTTATTCATTATAAATAAAGAGTTAGCGGAGGCCATGAGGAAGATAGCCGTTATTAGAACAATGAGGATGTTGGCTGTAGTTTAGAACGATGAGGAAGTTAGCTATAGTTTAAGACTATGAGAGAGTTAGCTGTAATTTAGGACCATGAGAGAGTTAGCTACAGTTTAGGACCATGAAGAAGATAACTGTAGTTTAGGGCCATGTGAGAGTTAGCTGTAATTTAGAATCAGGAGGAAGTTAACTGTAATTTAGTAACATGAAAAAGATAGTTGTAGTTTAGAACCTTGAGGCAGTTAGCTGTAGTTTAGGACCAAGAGGAAGTGAGCTGTATAGCCCAACGGGAGCAATCCTACACTCACGTATCAAACTGCAATGATGAAAATGTGCAAACAATAACATGATGATAAAATCTAGAACAAAACTTTGAAAGCTGTATCTTAAATGCAGTTAATCACCAATAAATGAGAAAGAACTAGCCAAGCAAGATGTGCATGCAAGATAAGCATAAGTTAGAGAAGGTGAATAGCAACAGAAGTGTACAAGATTAATATTAGCTGAATTTTCATCCTAATCCCTACATCAATTATCATTTATATAAAGTTATTATTTTTAACGTAATAGTGAACTTCATAGTTTCATAGTTATTTTTAGCTTCATAATTAACTTCATAGTTTGAAATAGTGAATTTCGATATTCATGTCATCATTATATTCAGTTTTCATCAACAAAATTTGATGCATCCTTCCATTTTAAAGCTAGTTATTCACCGCTATCATGCATTGTTATTTTGTGCACTTTTAAAAAAGTTGATTTGAGAAAATAACTGTCGCACAATAAATTTAGAATCTGACAATTTATTTAATACTCTGATCCGATGCAACCTTATTTATCTGTTGCATATTTAGTATTTTACAAATTCACACTACTGCTAATGTTTTTACAAAATGAAAATACTCATGAAAAAAGAATATACTGTATAATACTGTTGGACTCTACGTAAAATACGTTCAAGCATACTATGTGTGAGTTGTTTGAGTAATATAAGCGATATATAACTCCTCAGCAGAGATTTTCTACAAATATTTGAATATGATAGAAATATTTTTGTTTCAATACTGTTCCCTGATTTCATTGTATTTCATTGTCAGGCTCTTTTCCTAGTGGCTTGTTTATGTTGTTCATTGTACAGTGCAGGTGTAGGCATATGTGATGTGTGCATATATTTGTTCGAGGTCATTGTATCAGACTTCTAGGAATTTCTAGGAAATTCTAGGAAATTTCTAGGAAAGGTGGCAGTTAAAGAGTTAAATGCTGCTGCAAACAGCTTAGTTGTTCTGCTCATCGGAGCCAAAAGAAAAAGCAGAACATATAAGGGCAGTAAAAACAGGCACACAAACAAGCATACTTGTGAGTACATATCACCATCACAAGTATCAAACATACTTGTGAGTACATATCACCATCACAAGTATCAAACTTACTTGTGAGTACATATCACCATCACAAGTGTGCCTTGAAAAGTTAACCACACACACACACAGAACTTTAAGGACTTTTCCCACACCAGTCAGCAAAAACAAATAAATACAATTAGTACACAGAAAAAAATACATTAATAAATTTGTAACATTTTGGCAGTAGTAGGAATAGTGTGCTTCATCCTTGTCAGTTATCAGTGACTGAAAAAAGAATACACCTGTGCCCATGATAATCTCTTATAATATCAGACAGTAAATGCCTTGGCAGTATTTGAAGGACATAAAATTAAAATGTTACAAAAACATGTGAGTCCCAGAAATAACTTTGGGATCATTTACCATTTTTAGTGTGGTAAACATTTTCATTAGAAATATGTAACCTGCTCTGAAGCAAGTGTGCGTGGACTCAAGGGAAGGCAGTGGCTCTAAACGGGACATTGTTTCTCAGCTGGGCAAGAGAAGTGAGTCCCACAGGAGTGATGCAGTCACAGCAAAATGGTTTCAGCAAATTTCAATATACATATTCAGGCAGGACACCTATATGTCTGCAAGAGTTGTAGAACAAAATCAGACCAGGAGATGACAATTTACACCATTTGAATGGATCGTTCCATCTACCGAGGGGAGATTAAGATAAAACCCTTGAATATTTTGTAAACTGTAACTGGTAAACTGTGATTTTTCCTTATAATATTTTGTATTTCACCTTCAGTCACCTTCATTTAGCCCTTTTGCCTAAAAGCAATTTTGACTTTGTTGAAATTGGTTTTTCTTAAGTTTTTTCCTACTCATTATAATGTTCATTCATTATATTTCCCCGAAGGTGAAATACAAAATATTCTGAAACCATAATCAATGTGTTATCACTATTATCAAATACTTAGATAATACCAATAGTATAAAGATAGTATAATACTTACATACCATTTTTATATATATTGTGTTCTATCTATGCATGCATGATTGTGTGTTGGGTTGAGTGGTGATACTTAAGTGGTGTTACTTAAGTGGAGTTACTTAAGTGGTCTGATTCATGGTACAAATCGCTTGCTGCCTTAATCTCAATCAGCACAAAAACTCATCAAAGTTTTTAGACATTATTATACCTCACATTAAACAAGTATGTTAAGATCCTGAACGATGTATCTAGGAAAAATGCTGTTTTACGGCCTACCTGTACACACTTATTTTATCTTACATTGTCCTAATTTGTAACAGTGTTTTTACCTATGTAAAGCAGGTATCTTAAACTAGGTTATGATCAGAGCCCGGTGGAGAACAAAACCATGTAAAGCATGTAAACAATGTTTATCTAGGTGCTGTTCATACTCCCTGGAGTGTGAGCAACAGCTTCATAACATTTGCTATATAAACTGTTTGTTGATGAAGAAATTTTGGGGGTGGGGGGGGTGGGGGGGAGAGTACCTACTAGTACAGTAATATATGACGGGTAGCTCTGAAGATGGATTATATAAGTGATAGTCAAGGGCAGTTAAATCTATTTTTTTTTACCACCATACCACCTTAACAGAAATTAGACAATTAAGAAAAGAATGACAGAGCGTTCAGATGTTCTGGGGTAAGAAAGGAGAAGAGAGGGGAGGTGGTATCTAAAGTTTTACCGGCAGTCGTTCCATGTCAAGCAGCCATCTTAGAGTTGTCTGTTTCATTGAAACCAAATTTAAAAGGGGAAGAAATATTTTGTGTCCCCAAGAATTTTGCTACCAGGTAGCCCCGTTTATAATGGTATAAAAATATGATGGTAATGGTAATGAAACTGAAATACCCCATTGTGCTGTGAAGTCAGTGAAAAGTACAAAACTCTTTTACTGATTCTTTTAAATTTCTTTATAAATGGGACAATGGCATCTTATGTGTGATTCTGAATTTGCTGATGACAGGCAGCAAGCCTTTCAACCGTACGAAATACCGAAGTTTTTAATGAATCAAAGGTGAACATGCTGTTTACTGCTACACAGTGTGGTGAAGTACTCAGGACTCAAGTGCACAGTGTGGTGCACTGTGGGAAGGAAGGAACGGAAGTTCTTCTCACTTGGTGCCCTCTTCTGTGCCACCTTCTCCATCAGGTTTGCCGTCCTCTTCCATCTTCTGTTCGTCAGAAACAAGCTCCTGTTTTTTGTGTCTGCGCACGCACTTCACCACGACCATGGACAGGATGACTAGTGCGAGCATACCTCCTATGGAAGCTCCGATCGCCACGGCGATGGTAGAGTCCCGTGGCGGAGGCACTGGCGAAACCAGACACACATACACACAGACACAGACACACACACAGTCACACACACACACAGCACAGTTGGTCAGAGGCCAGTACGAAAAGGGCAGCTTCTAGTGACCTTATTATGGTGAGGGACTTTATTATGGTGAGGAACCTTATTATGGTGAGGGACTCTGCTCAGGAATATCATGGCTGGGATAATGTCAGTGGTAGAAGCTAAACCTTAATTCTGAAATCAAATAATTTAAACACAAAAATAGTTTCTATGTATGGAATTTCTCTCAATTATTAGAAAGGTATTTCTTAAAAAAATACATTAAATGACTTCCACAGGATCCAAAAAAAAATCTAAACCACACACCTTCTCCCTCAATCCAAAAGGAACTAATTAACCAAGACATGTCTAGATGTCTAGATAGATGTCTAGATAGATGTATGAATGGTACTTACACTCAGTGACGACATGCAGCTGGATGACCCCGTGACCTTGGATGCGGTCAGGAGGATTACGCACGTAGCAACTGTAGATCCCCTCGTCTTCCAGATGCACGTCTGAGATGGTGATGGACAGGTCATTTTTGTCCAGGTTCCCAGCGAACTTTACTCTATCCCCAAAACGGTCATTTCTCACAGCAGTTACTTTGTTCTTAAAGGTCATAAACTAGAAAAAGAACAGACTGTGTACATTAGGAAGGAAGGGCTGATCATTCATGACATGACTCAAAAACGTTCTCGCTGTATCACTGTATCAGAACCTTCTGGCCCAAAACATTACAAAGTCCTTCCTTAGTTTTCTAATTCTACCTGGTGTCACACACACAAACACACACACACACACACACATGCACACACACACACATACACAAGCACAAATACAAAATATACAGAAAACAATGTAATTCATATTGCCAAAAACATTACCATTAATCTGATCGCCATTGATCAAAATGACTCTTACCATCTCTTCTGTGTCATTAGCAGTCTCCTTATAGGTCCAGTTCATAGAAAACTTGCTGGTGTCAATTCTATAGCAGGAAGTGAAGGTGCAGGAGATCTTCACCATTGTGCCATTCAAGGCGTTGATCTGCTGGGCCACGAGCACATCCATGGCAGAGACAGAAGAGGCTGAAGGAGAAGTGAGTAAAACGCAATTGACTGCATCAGTTATGCTACTGATATCATACACTGTGTTGTGCATGGCTATTTGAACAGTAATTAAAAATACATACAAGGTCAACGACATTATTGAACTGCTTTCCCTGCACTTGGGTAATGCGTTCTTAAAATGATTTTAGCTCTCATGTAAGATATTATTAACTTTCTAATTATACAAAGCAGTTACAATATCTTTGATACCTCAAACAGTAAAACCAGAAACATCTTAGATATGATGTCAATAACAAATTACTGATATCCATCAACATGATAGATAGATAGATAGATAGATAGATAGATAGATAGATAGATAGATAGATAGATAGATAGATAGATAGATAGATAGATGGGGGTAGCTTTATGGTTCTAAAGTTAATAAGTTATTATTATGACTATTTAACTCACAAATAAAACCAAACACAAGCAGTGAAGCAGGCTCAGAGCTGAAGTTCATGTCCTGTATAGTTCGTGTCCTGTATAGTTCGTGTCCTGTATATGGAGCCACACCCCATCCTGCAGTATATCTGCACTAGAGCAGACACTTTCCAAGCACACACACACACCGTATCTTGGGCAGTACTTCTTACAGCGCGAACACATGACTGTTCTGTTGCTGCAACACACACACACACACACACAGCATTTGCTCTGGGTACATTTTAAGTAGACGTAATGCTAGTGCTGTTATGAGCTTGCCTGTTTAATTGTTTATCTCACTCTCTCTCTCCATTCTTTGCACTTTAATAAACACACATAGACAGAAAGACAGTGGGACAGTTATAACACACTATTTGCATATGTAATTTACCATACAAACTTTGTGTGTGTGTGAGAGATAGAAAGAGAGAAAATCAAGGAAGCAGATTATGTGTGTGTGTGTGTGTGTGTGTGTGTGTGTGTGTGTGTGTGTGAGTGTGTGTGTGTGTAATCCAGTGTTTTCTAGCTCTGCACCACTACGTAACCCTGCAGTGAAGCTCTTTTGTGGGACAACATCCCACTGCTACAGTTACTCTTCATTAGCCAAGGTTTTCCCTGCAGAACCAGCAGCAACTTCGTCATACCCCTCTCTCTCTCCTCTTCTCTCTCTCCTCTCTCCTCTCCAACTCACCTTTCTCTCCTCTCTTACCCCTCTCTCTCTCTCTCTCTCTCTCTCTCTCTCTCTCACTATCTTTGTATGTCTCTCGACCTCTCCCTAGCTCTGCATTCTCCTCTCTACTGCTCTCTATTTCTCCCTTTTCTATCTCTCTCTCCGTTTTCTTCTCCGTATCTCTCTGTTCTCTCTCCCATATTCTCTCTCTTTTTCTCCTCCTCTCCCTTCTCATTTACACTCTCTCCTTGGTCATTTCTCTCTCTCTTCTATTTTCCTGTCTCTCTAACCCTCCAAACGCCGCAGTCCAGCCAAGCCACTCCCTCAAAAAAAGTGCCCTTTCTCAGTGTGCACCTGTCATGGACACACACAATTACACACACAAATACACCCACACACACACACATACACAGAAATACACACAAATACACCCATACACACACACGCAAATACACACCAGCACACACAAACACAAATGCACGTACGTACTCATACACAAAAACGCTTCTTTTGTCTCTTGTGACAAATCCTCAGTTCACACGCAACAGTGTTACCTAAGGCCATTAACTCGTGCGTTGTTTTTTTTTTGTACACTCAGGCACTGAACCCCATTCCCACTCACATACGCTGAGGCACTGAACCCCGTACTTTCACAAATGCAGAGTCAACATTCTGCCGGCTGTGCTACCCAGGAGCAGCAGTGTATCAATGTCACGCCACCCACACCTTCAGCTTCATGTATATTTAGTGCATTTCCTCAGTGTTTAGCCACTCCCACCAGCCTTTTCTGCATCGTTACACTTAGCTTGTTCAAGTTGAAGCTGAAAATTCCTACATAAATATATAATATACTATATATTTACGCAGATCTCTGCATGTTTACCGATATTTTGGTTGAATTTTTTCTATCTTTCGTACATATTTAATTCCACCGAGATTTTATTTTGACCTTCATTTTTTTTTTTTTACCATTATCACTTGCAAAAATGTGGCCTGGTTTCTGAGTCTTTATGCAGATCCATGAGACCATCCTACCTCCTCTCCTCCCAGTGTGTCCACACTCATCGTATTCTCAAGGTAAAATGCCAATAATGTGAATAAAGAGAACACGCGCTGAACACATGTGCTGATATCACACTAACTACAGCCCAAGATCCAAGATATGTGTTAACTTTTAACCAGAACACAGAGACGGCAAGTCACACTGATTTATTACTGATGATATCACTGAAAATGAGTGCCAAAAGCCATCTTGACCCAAGTTGGATTAGTTCATTAAATGGCTGTGTCATCCATAACTATGACTACAGGTGACTGGCAGTGTCCCTGAACCCACAGCTATGTTAATATTATTTAGTAGAGGCTTTGGCAACCGTGGTGATGGTTACACAGTTCATTTTATGTCGAGCTGCCCTCTACTGGTTAACAAACTACACTACAATATTCTACGGCTCCAGTACTGACTGATGTCTTTTTTATCACAGTCCTGCAGAAAATACTGTTATTATGATTCAGAAATGCATCCTTATTTGTTTCTTTAAGTGTTTTTTTTATGTACATAGTGGTAGTTAATGTGGCTAGTGTTCAAATCAGACTGTTGCCACAAGATATGGGTTGTGTTTTTAGATGTTCCACAAATGTTGGAGTTTTATGGTTTTGTTGGTCTTTGCCTTGTTACAGAATGGCCGATCGCTAGGCTGGACGCGTAAGGCATATTCTTTATTTTCTCGTTATTATTATTAAGCTGTTAGTGTCGGGGATGTTTTCAAGATGGGGAAGAAACTGTTCCACGCTCCCTCTAGTGGATTTTAGAGTAAATGCACTTGGTGAGAGAGATTCTGATTTTTTTAAAATGGCGTTGTTTAATAGTTGTATTTATTTCTTTAAAGTTACCATACATTACCCATCACTAAGGAAAATTCCCAGATCTAGTTTGACTGGAGTAAAACCGGAGAAGTTACTTTAGTTAATGTCTCTTGATGGTCAAAGCCTGAGATAGAACCTTTGTTAGGCTGTGGCATGTTTTAAAACTAGATAAAAGTACTAAATAATTTAAAAAGTAAAGGGCAAATATTCTGCTGTAATAGTTATCTCCGGACAAAAGTCCAAGACAAGCAGCCTTAAGAACAAAATCGAAATAAACAGTAATCTAACATCGTCCAGATGATGTTCCATTACACATATCCCGTGGGCAAAAAAGCAAGTGTCGTTAAAAAGGCAATTACAGAGACCACTAAATTGAAACTGATGGAGCGATACTAGGTCATCATAAAGAAGAGATGTATGTTTATGCATTTTAGCACATTTTTTGAACATTGGGAGCCTTTCAGCTAGTAACAGGCACACAGAATGTATCAGAGCAGAAATAACAGTGATGGTCCATACGAATGCTTAACTATATTAAGGTTTATCCGACATACTTGTTCACCATCAAATGTAGAGGCCTTTAGACGTAGAATAACGGTTTCTCCCGCGTATTGGAGCGGGCGAAGGATTCGACGGAAAACCTCAGTGTTGCTCAGTGTTGTTAATGTCTTAGTTAGTCCACTAAAACGGTATAAAATAAGCGGTAAATGTTTAATATTGATTCTAATGCGTTATACGCGCCAGATCATCTTGCACAGAATGTCATTCTGCGCGCATCGCTCTGGCCCGCGCGCGTGCACACACACACACACACACACACACCGACACACACCAACCGCAGGACGCTAAAACTCAAAAAACGCAGGACGCAACGACAAATATGACCTTTTTACGAAAGCAGTTTTCACTTACCCGCGAGTACTAGCAGCACTACACAGAAAACCTTGCCAGCGGATGTCCCCTGCGATTGCCACATACGAGGCATTTTGCTCCCTGGAACGGAATGTTTCGTCAATTATTCAATAAATTACCAAAAAGCTCTATTATTTTGGTATATACATATAAAAAAGCTAAGTGATATGGATTGTTTTCAGTGCTATGATATGGCTGGCAGTGTCTGTAGCCGTAGAAATGGTTGATTTTATGGTTGTGGTTAGCTCTGGTTTGGAGGCGGGGGATCTGAAGATTTCTACTCTTCTTCGCTCCCCCTCGTTGCTCCATTTCACCTCTCTGCTTTATACTTATTATGACTTTAAGCAACATGTAAAGCATCATTGTATATGTTAACGTACAAAAAAAGGTTCAAAGAGCTTTTAAACTTTGTTATACCTTGAAGACCAGATCATGGAGAAAAAATACATCACAAGTTATACGGGTTATGTTTAATATTACTTCAAATTATAAAAGAAATGCAATGCCTAATGTGCTGTTGTTTAAAATGCATAAGATATTATAAATATTTAATTCCTTCAGAGATCAATATTCTGAATGATTTCAACACAAGGCTCTCAAAGCTGTACAGACTCAACCTATGAATCACTATGTACTACTGAGTGGCTAACAAACTGCATCAAGAAGTAACATGGAAATTAAAAAGAAAAGAAAGTGTGGATGAAGCTAAATATTATTAATGGACCCCAAGTGTTTCATTTCGGAGGGCACAAGGTATGTTTGGCAGCAAAAAAAAAAAAAAAAAAAAAAAAGAGACAAATACAGGTTTTAAAAAATATGTGTGGCCGTTGCAGCTAAACTAAAAAGAACTACATGTTTGCACCAAGACCCTCTCTTCATTTGCTTCCTTATCAAGAGGAGTGACGGGTGGGTGAGAGACAGAGACAGAGAGAGACAGAGAGAGAGAGAGAGAGAGAGAGAGAGAGAGAGGTTGAGAGACAGAGAGAGCGAGAGAGAAAGGGGAATCCACAGAGGATTGGGGGGAGGAAGAAGAATGGCAGTCAGGAGGAGGAGACGTGCAAACCGGATGTATGATAGGGAGAGAGCAGCTATAAGGGGGCGTGTGCAGCTGAAGAGACCAGTTGGGATGGGATGTGTACATTGGAACAAAAAAGGGTTTAGGATTATTATTATGAGAGCAGAGGAGGTAGATAGTAGACTGGAGACCCTTCACATCTCACAGGGAAGAGCACGTAGAGAAAGGGCGTGATAGGAAACCCAGTCAGACTCTAGAAACATATCACACAGTTAATCCAACAGAGAATAGCAATGATACTTTAACCTTTCTAATTACTACAGAACTGAAATGAAGAGTGAACCTTACAGCCTCTGTGCTGTCTCCTCTGAGCAGTGGTGGCACACTTATGTCTGTTAAAGGACAAAAGAAACTTGCCCAGAGGAATTTGGAGCCAGAGCTGAATTTTATTTTGGATTAAGCACAGAAGTGTTAGCATAAGGAGCCAAAACTCAAACAAAACTAATTCTTTTGTTTCAAATACATAGAAACAACAAAACATATAAAAGCTTAAAGGGAATAAACCCATTTAAATAAAGTTAAGGCACCGATGTTACTGCTTACAGTCTGTCCAGGTGAAAGGACGTAAAATATGCCAAGTTCAGTCACAAAGACATGTGTCTTACCCTGCTCATATTTGGCCCACTGGGCACTGAACTGAAAAGGGAGGATTATAAAGAAAAGCTTACTTTGTATTTTTTGTACGGCAAGTTGACTCTTGTGACAAATCATTTGCTACATGCATCAATAAGGCTTTTCAGGGGTTCTGAATGTGTACTGAATGTGTACTGAATGTGTCCTGCACTAGACGTGACCCGAGTTTAGAACCACAAGACAGTGGTGGTGGATTTATATGAATCCTGAGGGCAAGTATGAGGACAATATTGTTTGATTAAATAGCCTTAGAAAGAGAGATCACAGGAGAAAGAATTTATTTCACCATTTAAAACTTCACTAGACAATTGCGTTTTTATTTCCGTTGTTCTCTAACATTTTATTTAATTGTTTAAAAATACATATTATTATTATTATTATTACATATTATTATTATTGTATTAGTATAATTATTATTGTTCTTAACAATGCCAGTGTTTCTCAACAACATCTTCACAGTCTGGTATGGAAACTGTACCACCCAGTACAGGAAGGTTCTCCAGCATGTGATAAAAACTGCACAGCTCATTTCTGGAAGAGCCTTCCCTGTACTACAGGACATTTTCCGTACCAGCGGGAGGGCACACAACATCATCAGGGAAAGCACACCCCTCCAAAAATTACCTCTTCCCTCTCCCTGTATCAGGAAAGGACTGTAGGAGGGTGAAGGTCAAGACAACAAGACAAATAGCTTCTAATCACAGGCAGTCTGGATTGTGAACAACTTGCAGTTTAACCTTCCCTACCCTTCTGGACTACTGAACTTTACCAAGGCTCACACTAAAACATATAAATATGTTGCTCCATGCATAGATGCATATTTTTTGAACTCTTAACACACCACATCATTAGTAGATACCAAACACTGCCTTGCTTGTTATAACTAGATGTTGTTTATTTAAGTTACACAAGCAACTTCCTTGCTGTAACAGGATGCACAAACAACCGTATAACTTGTTGATTTTAGATTTGAGACCAAAAGAGAACATAGATCAGCATATGAAATATATCTTTTACAACTGATGAGAACAAAACAACTCTTGTTATGTTGCTTCAAGATCATATTTATTTTTGAAAAATTGTCTTATTTATTGTTCCATATTAAGGAAAATAAAATCAGGACACAGCAAATATGCTTGTTTTTTCTGACTTGTACCATGATGTTGGAGGTCTGGCAGCTCAAGCA
>JAOYMR010000012.1:13380347-13400916 GCA_025802075.1 Tenebrosternarchus preto | reverse complement strand
TAGGGTGGTGTAAATGATGATGTAACTATGACTGCATACATTACTGCATCGTTGCTTGAACTGGGAGCCACAGTTACAGTAAGTACATTAATATCCCAGTAAAAATTACAGTTCTACTGTGATGTTGATGCAAAGGGATGAGTCTTCCATGAAAGACAAACATTTATTCACATAGCAAATCAACGAACACAGCAAAGTGTTGGCTGTCTTATGACTAACAGTCAAACACCAACAATGAACTAACAGCACACAAGGACTTAATTTTTTTGTTGTTGTTGTTCTGTCAGCTTATGATCTGTGTGCTATGGCACTTACTCTACCATAGTTGCTGAATTGTAATTCCATATGGTTCCTCTATAATTTGTAGATCTTTAATAAAAGCTCTAAAATCACTGTATATGCTTCTTCACTCTAAATGATATTTTGTTTGCAGGATCCTGTTGTGAGAAAAGGGTTGAGATGCTTAAATTCCACTATTGGTAACCTGACAAACATCTACACCACTACACTGTTGGCCTACACTTTCAGTCTGGCTGGGGAGAAAGACGCTCGAGATCAACTGCTGAAGGCACTGGACAGTGTTGCCATTTCAGGAGGTGTGGAATGATTCAAAAATTTGCACTTTATATGGAACGTCAAACTCAAATATCAGAATTAGTATGTAATGATTTTGTTTTGTGTCCTTACTTGTAATGTCTAGGCAAGTTTATTTGTCTACACATATTTAATGTGCGCTTTTAGTTACAGATGGTCGTCTTCACTGGTCTCAGTCATCGTCAGATGACTCGTACTCCTTATCAGTGGAGATCAGCTCCTATGTGCTGCTTGCTGTTCTCACTACACATCAGCTCTCTGCTGCTCACTTGGGCTATGCCAACAGGATTGTCAAGTGGCTGGTGAAGCATCAGAATCCCTATGGAGGTTTCTCCTCCACCCAGGTATAAAGTACAGGAGTTCTTCTAATTCTTTATGCATTTACTGGGTCTGAACATACAGAGAACATACAGAGAATGAATGTTATGTTAAATTTATAAATACTGGTTGTTTTTGTGTTTGGATCAGGACACAGTGGTGGTCCTCCAGGCTCTGGCTCAGTACTCCACCAAAGTGTTCAGCTCAGACGGCTCCAGCACAGTAACTGTGCAGTCAGCAGGTGGAGACAGTCACCAGTTTGTGAAATGTACCAAAAGAATACAAGATGTTCCTGGCGAACATACATTTAAAGTAAAATCTCCTTTTTGAGTGTCTGTACAGGTAAGTGAATTATAACATTTTACATTGCAATTTTACAGCGTAAAATGTTTAACAGATTTGGCACAGACCCCATATTGTCTGGCTGCTCCGTGTTTAGCACGTTTTGTCCTTTTTTGTAGGTGGCTGTTTTAAAACCTTTTCCCTGCCAGTAATATGATCGCACGTATCGTCTAGGACCAGTGTGGGTTTACTCAAACACCCAAACTGCAATTCTATTTATCAACTCAAGTCTGTACTCTGACGACTTGAGTATATGGTCGTATTTACTTTGTATTCTATAATTATATATATTTTACTATTTCTATAATATGCTACTTACAATCTACTATTGCTGCTGTAATATGTTAATTTCCCTCTAGGACTATCTACCTATCTAAAGGAAAATCTATACAAAGATTTAAAATTAATTTTTAGTTGTTTACCTTTCAGTGAAATAAAAATCTTTCACAGATCTTCTAAATATAATTAAGAACTCCAGATATACTTCGAAGTACGTCTGAAGTGCGGAGTGCGTTTTCATTTCTTTACTGCCACTGTACTCAAATCACAGACTAGGTCTAGGAGTTACGTCACTTCCTACATAAGTCGGTCGATGTGACAGCTAAAACAATAACAAGAACGAATGGAAACGGGACGGCGCTAAAAGTGAATGTTTTTTTTAGACTCTCTTTATAGCCCTTTGAATAACTTGCTACGCGTGGTTATTAGCCGTTCGTATTGTCACACGAAGCCAACAGCCCAGTCTTTCTGACGTGCATGACATTTAGTGTAAAACGCCAAGTTAGCCAGCTGGCTAAGCTACGTGCTGTGATTCAGAAGCGTAACTCAAAGCAAATCTGTTTCGTTGGTGAGATGGCTAGCCAGCTAGCTAGCTATTTGAAACCCAGAGTTTGCTAATTTGGGCGCACATGCTCTGGTTGTCAATATGGTCCAAGCAACGATGGTCAGCTTCACTGGCCATTTGTCACAACTTGCTAGTATAGTATACCAAGTTGTTTTATCTGTCGTCTGAGTCGTCATCGCCTTACTAGCTTTGTTAGCTAGCTTTGCGGGTATATTTTTTCCTTGAAAGGCGACGTTTAATTGGAATTTTAATTTGACGTTGTGTAAATATTACGGGATTGTATTTCTTGGGTGTGTGACTTCTTCCTTGTAATCTTTGCAATGTTGTCGGGAATCATTGTCAGGTTTGAAATTTCGAAATGCCATTGCAGTGACCCTTTGTAGCTGTATAGCTTGTAACCTTAATGTGGTAATGCCTGCTTAGGCACAAGGGACAATGAAAGGTCTGTCTGTTAGTCTTACCTGCAGTGCACAGAATTAGCGAACTGAATGCATAATGAATATGTTAATTTTGTGTTTCATTTCAGTTTTTTTAATTTAAATTGTATTACATTTAGTGTGCATTCGATTTTCATTGTAATGGTATAATTAGACAATAATAAGCATTCTATTAGGCTTCACATATTTAAATGTTTCTTTGTAGGCAATCATTTTCCTGAACAACTAAGAAATAAAGTATCAAAGATACTTGAAAGAACTAACCAAGAAACACCCTTCCTCCATTCAAAATCTCACACTTTCAGTGTGAATCCAAATGTTATGCAGGACAGAACTTTTAACAAGTGTCAGTACAGGATGGCTTGAAAGCCCATCTTGAAAACTCCTGATTGGTTGTAGTGACTTGGTCTCCCCCTTATACGGTACTTGTCTTTTCAGCCATCTCTGATGCTCCTCCTCTAGGACCATCTCTTTAAGGAAAGGTCAGCTGAGTGCCTCTTCACAAAAGTATCACCACTCTGCATGTGTCTGATCACTTCAAGGTGAGTTAGAGGTTTATTTTTAATTCTTTCACATTTTTTTCTGGTTCTTCTGAGCTAATTAGCACATTGGTCTTCATTGAGTTGACTTTAATTTCAGGGTAGTGCAAACTCTGTGGTCATAAACTTGTGGATAGACACACAGACACAGCAGGTAAGATTTTTGTATGCGCCCAGTTCCTGGTGTATTAGATTACTGTTGAAATTAAACATTATAGATGGGTCTAAGTAATTCATAACATCTCAACTGTTTTACTTTCGGAACTGTTAAGCAAACCATCTTCCTTGAAACCTTTGTTAGCTTCAGGTAAAATGTGTTCTTTGCAAAATGATGTTTATTAACTGGTGCCATGGCTGAGAAGAGAGATTAAAGGCTTAGCGTACTGTGGCGGTTGTGTGTTAAGCAGGAAATCAGAACTGCTGTATTGTCTCAGACTTCAGTCCTAATCTAATTACTCTTCTGGCCCCTGTACTTGTGTGCTTCAGCAGCTGGACTGGGTGTGTGGGACAGGGCCATGGAGCCACCTGAAGGGGACGGCCGCACGTTCATGCAGGTGATCAGTGAGAAGTACAGTCCAGAGAACTTCCCGTGTCGCCGAGGCCCAGGCATGGGTGTGGTTGTACCATCTGGGCCCCAGGGGTCTCCTATGAAAGGTAAGGCTCATCTCTGAACCAGAAACAGGCTAGCAACAAACTATGTAGTTAGAGAATTGAAAGGGGGGGGGGGATGTCTCACCTTTATTGGCATTGTATTAGTGTGGCTTGGTAATTTTTTATGAGAATCCAAGACCAAGTGAATTAGGTAATCATGTTCATCCTGTGACCATTAATCACATTTTTGTTTGTGATCTTACCTCCCAGACCGACTCAACCTACCTAGTGTGCTAGTTTTGAATGCCTGTGGAATCAGTCAGGCAGGAGATGAAGGAGAGATTGCTGCTTTCTGTGCCCATGTGGTCGAGCTGGACCTGTCTCATAACAAACTCCAGGACTGGTACGAGGTGGGCCTCCCCTCTTTCAGCCGTTACGAGTCACGACCGTGAGTAAAGCATGAGGACTTCCACCATAACAATCTTTCACGCCAAGTCTGAACACTCCTCACTCCAACTCCTTTCAGGTTAGCAAGATCGTTAGGAACATTCCAAACCTCGACTTCCTGAACCTCAGCTCCAACCCGCTGAGCGAGGCAGCGTTAGAGCCAGGATGGGCTGAAGCCTTCTCCAGAGTGCGTCGTTTTGTCCTCAACAACACTCAGGTGTCCTGGGACACTGTGCACACCTTCACGCGCGAGATGCCTGTGTAAGATCGCCATGGCGTTTTTGATATGGCAGGATTTCGGTGACCACAAACTTTATCATCTGATATGGAGACTGAGGTGAAAGAGAACACTGCACCTAAGTACAGCTGGCATTGACGTGCCCTCAAGACTTGTGATATCATACTGATTATTGTAAATTTAGATCAGAACAGAGTAGTCAAGTGAACTCTTTGAACACTAAATCCTAAGAGAAGTATTATAGCTTTAAAAAAAAACTGGTCTGTTTGGTTCTATCTAACATTAGATTTAGACGGTTGTGGTCCGTTATACCTTTCTGTTGGTGGGGTGTACCTCGCAGGTGAATTTTGAGCATGTCGTATTGCTTTTACAAAGTTGTTCTTCCGTTTGTTGCACAGTCAAGAATAAACATTTAGACAGTTGAAGAGCTCTTTGTGCCAGTTCTAAATATCTATCGATAAATTATGAAAAAAATATCTCTTTTTCTTTTCTGATGGCCTGGGGAAAAAAAAAAACTTTCTGCAGGATAATACCATATCTGGTTTAGCTGCACTCTCTGCATTCTAGCAAGGAATATAAAGTATTGTAAAGAAATATAAATATATGCATGATATCAGGTTCTTTCAACAGGGACAGGAGTATCAGCAATGCAGTATTATGTTGTCTGACAGTTTATTTTAGTTAATTCATATGTATATCATCTGTCCTGCCTTTATTATTATTTGAATGAATTACTTTCATAGCTTGTCCTTAGGCAAGAAAGAATCATTTTTCATCTTTTTATAGTCATAGATACTATATGCTTTGATGAATTCTCCCATTCAAAAAAAAACATTTTAATCTTAATATATTAAGTAGGGTTTGCATAGTGTTTTATTTTTCACACAGATATTTTCAAGAGATATGAGCACATTTAATCCTTATTTAACAGTATTTAATTTACTCATTACTAACGCTCCACTCGGTAGACACTAATGCTAAAAACAGCAATGAATATGGAGTGAAAAGTTCTCTTCTGGGCCCAGTTTGTGTTCTACCAGTGGTACATGTGTAGCTTTGCTCTCCTCTGACATTCATGCATATTCATGCATCCTCATACATGCATATTCATGCATCCTCATGCATTCATATTCTTCCAGACTGGAGGAGCTGTTCCTGTGCCTTAACGAGTACACCACTGTGACGGCCTCTGCCACGCCTTGCCCTTCACTGCGGCTACTGCACATCACGGACAACAACCTACAAGACTGGAACGAGGTGCGCAAGTTTGGCACCATGTTCCCCGCTCTAGACACACTTGTCTTGGCTAACAACAACCTGGGCTCCATCCTGGACTCTGGAGACAATCTTTGCCGCCTCTTTCCCAACTTGCGCAGCATCAACCTACACAACTCAGGCAAGAGTGCCTCTTTTTGTTTGTTTGTTTTTCCTCCCCTCTGGGTTGTTAGCTTCAGCCCTCGGGATCTGCTGTACATTACAGGGGCAAGGCACTGGCTCCCCAAGACTGCAGCAGAAAGCAGAGTGTCCGTAGAGTTATCGTTTATGTTTTTAAGAAAGTTATATTGGCTGGACAGATTTAATGCAGAGCAACCCAAAATGAATCGCGTGCACTTTGTTCCTGTGTACATGTGTGTGTAGGCCTTAATCGGTGGGAGGACATTGAGAGGTTAACCTTCCTCCCCAAGCTGGAGGAGGTGAGGCTGCAGGGCATCCCTCTGCTGCAGACCTACACCAACACAGAGCGCCGCAGTCTCCTGATCGCACAGTGAGTCTCCCTGCCCCCTTCCCAGCTCACAGAACCGGCAAAAAAAAAAAAAAAAAAAAAAAACCTCCTGCCCCAGCTGTCTCCTCCTGTCCCCCCAGGCTGCCGTCGGTGACCTGCCTGAACGGGAGCATGGTGACGGGGGGAGAGAGGGAGGACGCAGAGCGCTTCTTCATCCGCTACCATCTGGACCACTCTGAAGAAGAGCTGCCTCACAGGTCTGGGAATGTTTAGCACAAACAGGAGGCCCATAACCGATAGGGGCAGTTTTATCGCAAGTAAACATGGCCTTTTGTCATGCTTTGCTTAGTAAGGGTGTTCTTTACAAAAAATGTTGCAGTGCTTTCAGATATTGTTGAGAAGGGCACTTTGGCCATTTGCGTAGCCTGTTCTAGTTTAGCACTTTCCGCACGTTTTTCAAGCCGGAGAGTTTGGTTGGTTGTGAAGCCTCTGTGCTCCCTGTACAACAGATACCACTGTCTGGTGACCAAATACGGGAAGCTGGCACCACTGGCCGAGATCGACCTGAGGCCGCGCTGCTACGCCAGGGTGGAGGTGCATTGCGAGGAGCGGGTGGAGCAGGTGAGCATCCGCCTGGATCAGACGGTGGCCGAGCTGAAGAAGCAGCTGAAGGCGGTGGTGCGGCTCTCCGCCAGCAACATGCGCCTCTACTACATCGACAAGGACATGTGCTCTGCCTTTGGGCCTGAGGAGATGAAGTACAGTACACGCGCCCTCCACTCATACAGCATTCGGGATGGGGACGGGATACTGGTGGTGCCCAAGACCAAATGACTGACCACGTGGGGCCAGGACTGGAGTAACTGATCCCTTTCTTAAATAGCACTACATAGGCTTCACGGTGTGTGCAAAATATGGTTCAGGAAAGGGGTGGGGGGCGTCTAGGGTCATCAGACTGGCTTGGATTAAGAAGAGGCTAGCTGTGTTTTAAAGGGCCTATCACTGGCCACATCACTACATGGTCACCACACGTTCTCTCACACACACACACACACACACTGCTCAATTTGTGTGACCCTGCACTTATTTCTGTAGTGTGTATAAACGGCTTCACTTGTTTCAGTTGACTATGCCCTTGAATGAGGTTTGCAGATAACTGTCGCTATTGCCTGCCTCTTCAAGATGAAAGCACAACAGAGAGCCACGGCAGTCCAAAAAGTGCATCGTAAGAACCTTGTGATAATCATCTGCCACTAATCCCGCTGTGGTTGGCGGTGGGTACAGAAAAGGCACTGGACCACGCGAGTGCTGGATTTGCTAATGGTGTATGTACGTCAGCCTCTTAATCCCTGCGAAAGACTCTCAGGCCAAATCTGACAGCTCATGGAGGGGCAGTACTGGCCTTGTATGCTTTGTTTATTTGTTTGTTTGTTTGGTTTTGTTTGAGTTTGTTTGTTTAAGCAGATGCTGGAGAGCAATGTTGGAAATTATGGATCTGAATGTGCCCTTTTGTTTATTTGTTAATATTCAGATGTTGCATGATGAAAATGCAAATTAGTTTACCCTACTTGTTAGGGTTGGCAATAAGTATGATCACCGTAAGAGAATTGGATGACAGTTGTTTAAACCATCAGTATCAGTCTGGATTTGATTGTGATTATTATATGTAGAGCGAGTGTGATCCTGCTCTGGAGGAGAGGAACTGATATGTGAGGGATACCTCAATCCACTTACTTGCTTCCCATTCATATTTATACTTGGAAATATTGGCCCAAACAGATGTTTAATATCAATACATGCTCTGTTTTTTATCATCAGTTCATCATTACTGGTGATTAAAAGTGTATGGTACAGATTTGGCACATACGTATGTAGTAAATTATGAATTGGTTGAAATAACAAATTCTCAGGCAAATCTAACTTCCCAAAGTGCAGTGAAATATGCAGTGGACTTTGGATTGTAGCTCTCATCATGTGTTCTCATGCATCTTTTTCCATGTTTATAAACAAACCCAGTCACTTGGCGGCTACTTCTTCTGACATCTTTTGTGGCTTTGTTGTTTGAGGACCAGTTGGACACTACTAATTTGGACTTTGGCCAAATGTGTGTTTTGATTTTCAGCGATGTTTCTGAACAACCAAATGCATTAAGCAAAATCACATTTTTTTGGACGTTGATTACCTAGATGTCCAATCCCCATGGCTAATTGATCTAGCCACAGTTTTTTTCTAGGTTACGCAGTGATCTTGCTTTAACAAGCTTTCATTTTACCATAAACACCAAAGCATAGTGCCATTCCATGTGGACTCCAAAGTGTTTTTTTCTCCTTTTATTATTTTTTGCTGTTCTTGTAAATCTTGTTTTCTTTTTTTACAGATGCTAGTACAGTCAATTCATTTTTTTTTCCTTCAGAGTTGGTGTTTTCCTGATACTAGAAAATGTTCCACTGATAATTCTTGATTATTTATTAAAGAGAGGATTGGGAAGATACTTTAGTCAGTTTGAGGTGAGGCGCTGATTAGAAATGTACACAGTTCTCACTCCGAATGCAAACTAGTCAGTAGTAAAACCCTAGCAGTGTTTGGGTATTAGATGGCTTTTATCAGTACTATCTCATACAACTTTATCAGTACTATCTCATACAACTTTATCAGTAGTATCTCATGTTGGGATAATTGCAGTAAACACAATATAGGATCAAAGGTTTAGATGTAGTAACTTCAGAGTTAAGTACAAAAGGTAGATGCCTGCCTTAGACCAAATGACTTCCCCTGGTTTTACCATGTGGGACCAACTGTTGGCTGGTTTCATTGCAAACTTTATTTGCTCCTATATCTGTATCTATATTGTGCAAATCCTTAGCATTCATTCTGACTTATTTACCATCGAATTACAAAATGTAAACAAAGGTCATATAGATACGTCACATCCTGATTAAATAGATTTTATGATGTATATTTTGTGACATTAACTACGATAGTGCTAACCGGACTAGAACAATGCTCAGTGCTGAGATGAATGCACTTGTGGGGTATTATTACCAGATGAAAACTCAGGAAGAGCTGGCAAAATGCATTAAAGAGGCAAAAGGGAATTCCTCCACTGCAGCAAGGACATTTTGAATATGTGGGCATGGTAGTACAGAGAAGTGAACAATGTAGCTATAAAATTAAGTATGTAACTGTCGGTGTCCATTCGGTTTTTACTTTAGTATTGTTTTTTTTGTTGTTGTTTTTTTACAAGAGGACATTGTCCAAATAATAACAAAGTAATTGGTGATATATTGTTTTTTTTCATAGATTACAAAAAAAGCAAGAGATATTACAGTTAATACATATAAACATTTATTAACCCTGAGAATAGAAATGAAGACTGTCATGTATAAAATAAAATAACTTTCCCATATATGAAGAAGGAAGAAGCTAATTTTCTGTAGTATATTTAATCAAGGGGCCTATATATATAATATATAGGTGTATTTGTATAAGCTTGAGCAATTATTAATATTATAAAGCTTGCTTTTGATGGAGAAAAACAGTATAGTGCTGTCAGGACCTTTTATTCTTGAAATTGTATCGTAGGTATAGAGGGGGGGGAAAGGCTGATGATTATGGTCATTGTACAAATGACTGTTTTATAGATCTAAAAGGGTGATTGTTGATTAAAGATAATTGTGTACAGGGTTGTCGGCTTGTCCCTAATGGCCTACATATAAAAGCAGTTAAAAAGCAGTTCTCTTTTAACTTTGTGGATGTTGGATTTTATTCTCAGCACCCACAAAAGGTAGTGCCACAGAAAAACATTCAGATGACTTAAACTGTATAAGGTATAAATTGTATTTGGTATTTCCACACCCAGAAATGATTGACGGGAAATGTTTATTTGCAGAGGTTAATTTTGTGTTACTTTTAATACAGTAAAAGTAATTAAACATTAAAAATATTCTTTTTTTCACTGATTTAAATGTTTTACTTTAGTGTCTCGGTTAACTTTGTTAATTCCAGTGATTGGTTAGAATTGTACTCAGGTGTTATTCATTTTTATTATCTGGAAGTTTTCAGATGTAAAATGTTGATTTGTTTTATTTATTTATTTATTTATTTGTAACTTTGTTTTGATGGTTTGATTTTATTTATATGTTTTGAAATGAAATAAGTTAACACTGAATTTATTTAATGTGGTTGTTTTCCTGGAGTAGATTTCTGTCTGGATTGCTTTAGTGCCACATGTCTGAAAGCATTGCATATCTTGTATTGCTGCCACCCATCTCTCCCCCCACTTTTTGTTTTACCAACAAAAGAAGTATTAATTTTCCACTGAATTGTAAGACTAATTCATATTGTGAAATGTGTTGTATGGTACCTTGAAACAAAAGGGACTCACACTTATTGAATGCATTTACTGACTGTTGGCATGAAAGCTTAAAAAAACTCTTAATTTCAGCTCACCGTAAACTACTGTGAGTTTAAAATCAAATGTGATCGTTTTGTATTTGCTTTTACCAAATCACTCATTCAAATGCATGTATTACGGGATAGGGCAATACTTTTACATAAAAAAGTGGAAAACAGTCTATTTGCAGCAACTCACAAGTTATCAGTGTTTCTCTGGTAGCCGAATGAACTGTCATGAAGATGGAAGGAAAATAAATATATCAGAGGTGTGTTTGCAACAACGGTATTTGTTTCATGATAAGATACATACTTTTGGGATGGTTTATGCAGTTATACGTATACGGTGTACATAAGGTTTCTAGAGAAAAAACATTACATACATTCAAATATATATATATATAAATAAAGGAAAACCTCGAATAGTTCGGCGCCATAGCGACAATGAAGTGTTTATTTCCGTCACCAAGGTGATCGTGTGGGCGGTGACACCAAATGACGTTAGGTGAAAAATTGACCAATGAACTGGTAAGACGGAGGTCCGACGTCACAGTTAAAGTGAGAGAACCGTTATCAGAGTAGCTTGGAATTTTGCAAAGGTAAAGGCGCAGAAAAATAGCTACCTATATAGTATTAATAAATATTGGTTTGTGTGTAATCCCTGGTAACGTTACTTGCGTTGCAAGGTAATTAAAGGAGACCACAATGGCTTACTAGTGTATTGGGGAAGGTTTCTCTGACGGATCACAAGAGGATGGTACATTACACTCTGTGGTGAGTAAGGCTATGCTATGCCTCCTTGCACATTCCTCGCCGTTACCATGATTCTGACTCGTTAGATTCGCAGCCTTTTTTTTTTGTAGTGAGCTAATGTTAGCCACCTAGCTAACAAGTTAATATGCAATTGTGACTATATTGCGTTTTATAATAAATAATTCCATAGCTAATGGACAGTAACTCTGCATGTTCTCTTTTGCCTCTAGCTATTTTTACGACATTATTCGTTTAATGTTTGCTGGTTTGTTGGTACTGGGCAGCTATTATTAAAGTAAAGACATTTAGCTAGCTCACTTAACTGTTACCTAGATAGACAGCTAGTTACCTAGCTACATACCAATGTGTCTCCGCAAGTCGCAAACAAGTCGATAGTTTTCTAAGAGTTTATAAGTCGTAATTACAGCGCTATAAAGTTGAGCCTATTGGATTAGCTGCAGTGCAGTTCAATGGCATTAATATGAAATTACACGTGATGTTCGCTGCTTAAGGCGCTTGCAAATGATTAAAGTGTTACAACTTTGTATGATTAGCGGGCATCCCGTGTACCTGCGCGGCATCGCACCTCGAGCTTCTTCCTCCGATATCTTGCGTAGTAATAAACTAATGTGTAAAATGTGTCATACCCTTATAAACCAAATATTTAGCTTACATTTCTGGAATACCTTTATAAACCAAAGATTTTGCCTAAAATATTTTTGCCAAGGTTGGATGGGAGTCTCATTAAAAAAACGCACGCAAATAGCTTGCACAACCTACGCACGCCAACAGGACATTGATTATGCATTGATTATACCTAAGCTCTCGTCATTATACAGACTTACTCTCCCACCGTCATCATGCTATGTGATGAGGTCATATGTGAGTTATGCGTCACGGGTATGGAGGTGGCCCGTTGGCACTAAAACAAGTACAGGACATCAACGATAAACCGTCATAAAGCATAGTCGCAATTTTACAGTCATTACAATGAGTCGTGCGAAAACATAGTAGTACACAGCATATCTGCCTATAAAGGCATTAGTGCTAGTCCTTTAAGAGCAAATTGGAACGCCACTAAGTGTTGAATGACCGACCGAGGTCGTAGGCAACAGTTATATTTACCATCCCAGTAACATGATCTCTGGCATTCTGGATCCCTCTGCTTATACAATCCCTCCCTAGACTTCTCACTCAGGGGCCACAGCTTCCTAAGCAAAGCACACTGTGTAGCTGCCGAAAACACCACTGGTGAGCTTCAACTCCGCTTTACTAACTCTATGTTTTAACTTTTCATTTTTTTTTAGCTTTATTTATTTAATTTTTCATAGCTCTGCTATTTCAGTTCCCTTTTAAGGGAACTGAAGAGATGTTTTTAGGTAATCACCCATCTGTTACTCTGGGCTGTGGAGATAAGCATGGATTTTACAATTGCTTTGTAATGGAGTCCTTGGCTGTTGATGTGATGCAGGTTTTGCTAAACAGAAAAGTGCTGTGTTGTGAATGCATTGCCTAATTTTGAGGGATTTATTCGGAAAGATCCTAGCTCTGTGGTCATGGTTTAAGTTCACAGGACAAATGCTAAATATTGGGAACAACATGTATTTGTCTTGCTGTTATTTTTTTCTTAACCTAAGCTAAGTTTTTTTTTTATTATCATTGTCTTCTATTTAGGATTATTATAAGGTTACCAAAGACCTTTAATTTTCCAAATGACAGATGTTATATGTCTGTAAAAGGGCTGGATATTCAGATGTTTGTCTCGTTATGTCTTCAGGATTGAGCAGTGAGAGGTGGATTTGAGATGTGAGAAGCTTCAACGTTTTTCCCCCCCCCAACAGCTGGAACTGAGAGAACAGATTTACTTACAGCAGGTATCCAACAACCTAACGCACATCTTCTCCCAGAGTACACAGCACACACATGGTACTGAAAGGAAACCAGTGGCACTGATCTCATTGACAAAGAACGTGGAGCATTGTAAGTTGTTTCTGAACACTTGTTTTAAATAATAATAATAAAAAAAAAAACATTCGAACGATTGCAGTAGTGTGTTGAAACAAAGCCAATCTGCCTGTTGCTCTTGTTTTTGATTGTTTTCATCTGGGAATGCTTGTCTTTTCCTTACTGTTTCAACTAAGATCTCCATAGTAGTCTCTATAACACAGCGTTAGCTTATTATTTTACTACATCTGTAAGAGTCATGTGTACGCACACATGAACTACGGCGTTTGCCACGACCGATTATTTAAGAGATTCAATGAAACTCTCCTGTTTTTTTTGTTAGAAGATGCCACCAGGCACACATTCTAAACAGTGTGAAGTTAGAAGGAGGGCTGGTCACTTGGGTTGGACCAGGTCGAGTTTAGCTGAGCGGCTGGTCATGCTACCCGCTAGTCATGAGCGAGGGCTCAGGCGCATCGCTGTGGCCGTCATGGCTAAAGCCCTTATCTGCTCATATTTCAGGGTAAATATAGCTGTCCCCAAGGCTCTGCCTTAAGTATTCGACATGCTGACCACAAGCATTGTTTACATTACGAAAAGCACCATGTGGGTCCCTGTGTTGTGAATGTAAGTGTTAGCATCATATTTAAAACATAAGTACTTTTAAGTATGATTATATAAAAGTAGTATATACGGTTCAATCTAAATATAGTGCTTTTCCTCTTACATTTAGTTGATCTTTTATATATATATATATCCTCAACACTGGGGCCAACAGGTTAAGTTACCAATTAGATGTTTTTCTTGAATCATTCTTTGTAATATTCAGCTGCAGTGTGGTGTTGTTTTAAAACATACCACTGCCTGCAGGTCCTTGTTAGGCCTGTCTGTCTCCCACACGCCTGGCATGCACATCCGACTTCAGCCAAGATTGGGAATGCTCTCCGGACGCTCTCCAGCACCACCACTGCACTTATCACCCTTCTTCATACTGTTTCAGCCAGAGGTGTTAGAACCAAAGTACATATCTAAAACGCAACATTTCTCAACCGGTTTATCAACTTGTTTAGTGCTCTTTGAGAATAAATTATTTGATTGTGCATGTTTTCTACACAGTGTACAGAAAATATAGGTAGCCTAAAACATTAGAGATAACCAAACCATTTTTTTTTCTAGTCCAAACATTTTGAGAAACTACAATAAAAAGCAATTTGACGTGTTTAGCTATTTATCCTAGTTTTGATTATCAACAACTGAACAAAAAAAAAACAACTGCAGTGCTCCATTCTGTTGGTAACTGTTTGTGCACTCTGTGAAGGACACATAAGGAACTGGTTTGAGGGTAGACAACTGGTCGTAAGGGTTCATGTCTGTAGTGAGTGTGTATGTGAACAGTCATGTTGTGCCATGTGCTTTGGACTGTCTCCAGTGTGCTGCCTACCCCAGATCCATATGCTGAATTATTGATGCTTCTGTGGACTGCACTGACAGAGAGAGAGAGAGAGAGAGAGAGAGAAACGGAGAGAGGGAGAGGAGGAAAGAAAGAAAGCAAAACGTGTTAGTGAGTCAATGAGTGAGTGAGAGACCGAAAGAGAGCTAGAGAGCAATAAGAGAGACCAGTTAAAGAAACAGGAGCCTTCCGTCTGAACCCAACACGGATGGACAACACCAGATACTTTTATTTATTCAGTCGCTGCTCTGCCTTGTGAACAAGAGCCTGTCTCTCCATGAGAATGAACTGTGGCACCTTAACATGCAGCTCTGCTCTGGAGACTCTCACATTACACATAAACAGCAGGGTGGGCAGCGCCCAACCCGGGGTACAACCCAGATGAGACCTCCACTAGAGCACGTAGGAGATGGTTACTGCAGCAGATTCATGTGTCCAGAGTTGCCACGCTGGCCACGTGAAACGTGCGCTGCGTTTGAAGGAGAGTCCTGGGCCACTGCTCAACAGTGCTTTAAGGATTTAAGAGCACAGTACTCATCCAATATTCACAGCCGGTGATTGCAGTTTCCCGTTGGATAGACGTGCATGAGAAGTTCTACTTTGAGGAACAGAGAAAAAAAAACTGACTAGGACCTTTATTGTGGTGCCACTGCATTCACACTGTTGCTAACGTCAGACAACTTGCTTCCCTTGTTGTTTGCAGTCGATGCGGCCGGCCACTCACTCGCCTCAGGCTGAGCTTCCAGCATGTCTCGCGTCTCCTCCACGGCTAAGCGCTATGCTGGCTCCTCCTATACCAGCCACTATAGCTCCTACAGCTCCTCCTTGACTCCGACGCTTAGCTCCTACGACCGGGACAAGCTCCCCTACAAGGCGGCCTCATCGGGATACTCCTCCTCCAGCTACCTGAGCTCGAGCGCCAGCCGCACCCGGAACTACAGTGCCTCGTCCGAGCCGGATAGGGGTCGTCCTGTTCCACGCGCCGACCTGCTGGGCAGCCGGCGCAGCGAGAGTCTGAGCCGCACGCCCGTCAAGGGCTACAGCTCGGGCCTCAACGGGGGCTCAGGTTACTCCAGCTACAGCTACTCGCCGGCGCCCTCCAGCTACCTGTCCGCGTCGTCAGCCGCCGCCTCCTCCTCCTCCTCCTCCTCCTCCATCTCCCTCAGCCGCCGCAAATCGGTGAGCCAGAGCGACCTGACGCGCGACCTGGCTTCGCTCGGCCTGACCGAGAGCTCTGGAGGGGGTGGCGGCCTGAAACACTCCTACAGGAGCCGGGTGAGCGACTCTGCCGAGTCCTACAGCAGCAGCAGCGCGCGCTCGCCTTACGGGCTGTCCCGCAGCTCCACGCAGGAGGCCCTGAGCAGCAGCAGCAGCCTGAGGGGCAGCAGTGGAAGCCACTTCTCAGCCTCCAACGGGCGCTCCAGCTCGCCGCTCAGGGACTCGCCGGTAAGACTCTTAATCGTCAGAGTGCGGTCAGCACCTGAGGGGTGGGGGGGGGGGGGTAGGTGCTCAAGTTTGTCCGTTCTTGAGCTCCATGGGGGAGGTCATGTTGTGTAGCTGCAACAGTTCAAATCGGTCGAGTCTGTGACATTGTCGGGGGATGGGAACTGTTACACATGTCGGTCAGTTTAGTTCATTTATGAGTCTTTGTTGAGGAATGATAGAATAATGCTGCGTGCCTTTGTAATTTGATTTATCCATACGGAAAGAACACTGAGCCAACATCTTGATAGCAGACACTGAAGTGTCACAGTCTTTATGGAATCCAGTTGAGTTCTTGCTAACTTTTAAGATAAATAGGATTATACTTCAGATAGGCATTACTAACAAGATGACCAAAACTTTTGCTATTTTACATGTGTAATAAATGACAATGCTCATCATTGAATGCCTAGCTTCTCAGCACAGGAAACCTATGGTTCATTGTCTAAATTTGGAGCATTGTCTGTCTGACTTGAAAATGAATTGTCTGGATTTAACAGATTTAGCCTATACATCTGGGAATTTCATAGACCAGTCATTTAAACAGTGCATGTCTGACTCCACTAATCGACGTGCTTTAATTCTCCTGCTAATGCTCTGAATATCCAGAACTGATTGTCTTCAGGGCATTTATAGGGCACTGAACCAGGTCGATGTGCAGAGATGAAGACAGTAGACAAGGAGCTCCAATGGTCGAAGAGACAAACGGCTAATATAGAACCAGAGAACACCTAAGATGAATAGTTTACATCAGGGAGGGCATTTGGTGCAACTTCTAAGATTGACTGGTAGCTACATTTTAAATGGTATGGGAGTGATTGTGTGTGTGTGTGTGTGTGTGTGTGTGTGTGTGTGTGTGTGTGTGTGTGTGTGTGTGTGTGTGTGTGTGTGTGAAGAGCATTAATGGCAGTTGCCCTGCCAAACTTCGCTCTGATCTTGGCAGCGTATCACTCAGATGAAAAGAAAGTGTTACTTCTTCAGTTTTAAACTGATATCACGAACTCATCATTCAGTCGTCCTGCAGCTTTTAATGTCTGCTTCAAGGTCACTGGGTTCTCAGACAGGAAAAAAACCTTAGTGCTGCTTGCTTGACATCTCAGTCAAGATGTCAAATATCTATTCTTGGCACTGAGGCACTTGGGCTATTAGTGATATCAGTGGAACTGAGAGCCGATGACACTTGTGAACATTTTATTCTCCTCTTTTGTGGTATGGGAGCAGTGGAAGAGGAGAAGAACTTGTGGAGAGTTACAGAATGTCTCTCTGGTGTTGTGTCGTGGATTTAAATTGTTGCCAACTGATCTGGATTTACTGAATGTGCCTCATACAGTAATGCATGAATTATTGTTGGTTTTAAGAGATTTTAAGATGTACCTTTCCAGTGAATAATGGCGGTAGTGACTGAGGAAAAACAAACACACACACAAACAACCCTTTGCCTTGAGCTGTTTGTTTTGTACATAGACTTAGTCATAAGACTGTTTGTAACAGGATGCTCCTCATCGAGACATCAGGTCATCAACAGAGTTGCCTCACAAACAAACACTATATCCTGTGCACATTGCTTGGCCTTGTCACATAACTAAAATAATTCACTCATGAATGAAAACCCTGTTTTGTGGTTCTGTGGCAGGCAGTGATTCTTCACAGACCTAGATGAAAGTGATCTTGAGAAAACTGAACACTGGATTTAAGCTTACTGCCATGCTGTGATGCACTGATTGTCCTTTACCTGCTAATATGATATTATATAACATATTTTTCGCCATTAACAAAAGAGACCTGCTTTCTTGAAACTAAACTGCAGCTTGTGTTAGCATTGTGTTAGCATTGTGTTAGCCATTGAACCAAATCTAACCATATCAGTGGTTCCTTAGCTTTAGTCCATTCATGCTGTAGAATGTTGTGTATTATCTTATTTTTGTGTTTTCTAATTGTGTGTGTGTGTGTGTGTGTGTTTGTTTTTATTGAAGCTGCAGAGATTAGACAGAGGCAGCTGACTAGCAGCGTGTGTTTTTCAGCCTCTGCCCCTTCATCCTAACCTAACCCTATCTTAACCTATGAACTATGACGGGGTCAAATCCAGCGACCTCTTATTAAGGAGATTAATCTTTATTCTGCTCCCTTCCACAACATTTCCCAGAGCAAAGTTAGAAGCGTTCTCAACAGCTGAGGTCACCTTTACACTCCCAGTCTTGATAATCATACATATTGACCCACTTTCATCACCTTCACTACTTCTAACACTGTTACTCAAATATAATTATATGGTTTACTTGGTTCCCAAGGGATTGCGTAACAACCAGTTTTTTGCGCCACATTTAGCCAAGAACTTTTGACAGCGCCAGTTATATGAATGGCAGTTTGCAGTAACTTGTGTTATTGGTGCGTCGTTGATTGTTAGTAGGTCTAGTAACGACAGATTGGCAGCGTTTACATTTTTAGTATGTAGGATGTACACAGTATTCACGTTTTTGTCGGGATTTTGTTTTGCCATTTTTTTTTTTCAACCTCTCCAGACAGACGTCTTCAAACATTTCTGTAATTTCTTTGATCGTCATTCTTCATCTGAAGACGCTGTTTCCAGATTGTAGTAAGACTGTAGTCATGAGGGCCAAGCACATCATGCTAAAATCTCTTAGATAGTCCTGTCTTTAGAACATGTTGTTAAGCTGTTGTTGACGTCGGAATTTGAAGGGGATGTGTCTGACGTCCGCGCTAAACTGATGTGGGCGTGAGCTTAGTGTAGTACAAAAAACAGGGTCCTCGCTTGAATCTGTGCGGTTGGAAATAGTATTATCGTCATCTGCTCATATATGAGTCTTTATATTAATCACGTTTTATTTACCATTTATTTTGGGGGCAGATTATTTTGTGATCACTGTAGACCGTGTCAGTTATGGCTGTTGTCCTAGTCGCCACGAATTAAATTGTTCACCGCTTTGTCGCCAGTTTTCTGAATTGTTCTGCCACTTGTCTGCGGACTTGTTCAAGGGAATGATGAATTCTTTGAAAAGGAGTAAAAGCGAATACTCAGTCGTAATTTAAACAGGTCTGCAGTCGGTAGAAGTTATTTAACGAAGGTCATTCATTATGCCGAGCGTGCGACAGTCTTGCACAGTTACCATCCCCGAGGAGCCACCGGCGACTTCGTTCCCATTTCTGAAGCAGGAGAAGCGGCGAAAACCCTCAGCCGTGTCAGGATCGGTTTTGGTCTCCACTTTCATGGGGCTTCTGATTAACCAAGTCAAGGTATGAGAATTCGATCGGAACATTTATTTTTGTCAGTAAGTACAGACCGCAGTGACTGGGAGTATGAAAGAACAGCGAACGAACATTTCGTGAATCTTCGTGAATCAACAGATATCATGGGTGTTCCGTGAATCCAGAATAAGCGCTCTCTCGGTTGTCGGAAATCGTTTATTCCTGCAGATTTATATAATTACCAAAAACAATCGCACTCCTTTCTATCGTTTGTAAAACCGATATTTGATTATTTGATTTTTCTTTTTAGTTTAAAACCTTCAGTGTGTAATGGGGACAGTAGGCTAAAAAAGGGAACGGGAAAAGTTTAGCTTAAACGTTGGGACTGTCATAGGTAATGTAATCACAGGTTTAATTCCCTGACAAAAAATGTCGGGCCACAACATGAAAGTAGTTGATCAAACCACACAGCATCAAACACATATCCAGTACTGTGACTCACGTTGTCCAGGTGTCCAGTATTATGTAATGCACAGAAATCGCAAGAGCTGTCTGTAACGCTGTCTCAGTCTACCCGTTACTTCACTCGTATTCTGCTCCCAGCTACCAGTCGTATGCATGAGCATCTTTGTAACACTCTGGTTCCAGGTCTTTTGTATCTCTTGCGTTGTGAAACGAGCTTTTAAGCAGGACAAAGCAACAAGTCATAACAAAGTGAGTTCAATTTAGTCAGACCTAGGTTGGTTGCGATTTGCCTACAATGTGAATTATCATTTGTCACATGAAAAGCATGAATGTTTATGCTTGGGAGATTTTTAATGTGTTGAACTGCCAAATCATGAAGTGTCATCTGTTATTAAATGCATGAGGAGAAACCACTCTCATTATTGAAAGGAGACTCCAGATCTGACTTTTTCTTTTTGTCTGATAGCACTTTGTAGGGTTGGGTGGATACAGTATCCTAATCTGCATATGCAGTTAATTTTTTATTCATATAATATCGATTTTCTGAATTAACTGTTCATAGGTCATTATAACAATATTTGTTTGATTTATTTCTTTATTGATTTAAATTAGAGAAGTATTCCAAATAACTTCCAAAAGCAACATTGCCCCAATGACATTCCTTTCTGTCTTTTCACCCTGCTGGCCTTCCATAGCCCCTCTCCCCTGGCCCCTCTCCTCTAGCCCCTCTCCTCTAGCCCCTCTCCTCTAGCCCCTCTCCCCTAGCCCCTCTCCCCTAGCCCCTCTCCCCTAGCCCCTCTTCTCTG
>JAOYMR010000012.1:13325542-13354861 GCA_025802075.1 Tenebrosternarchus preto | reverse complement strand
GCAAATCATTTGCTGATTGCAGGGGCAGGATGAGGTGTGGACCATCTCTGAGCCAAACACTCAAACAGTAAAGCAGGCTTTCACCTTAGCCCAAGGCAGCTCTTGTAAACAAGAATCAGGTGGCTGCTCGTTTATCAGCTGGTATGTGAGGTGTCAGAACGACATTATAAATTAAAGATAAGAGCTGATAGAAAGGCTGTTGAAATTGTTTTTGTGAACACACTTCCCTGAAATGGTATTTTTAGTTTGACCACTTGAGGTTATGAGTTTGTTGTTTCGCCGATCGTTCTAGTGTTGAGCAATACGGTGCAGGGCCTCTGCACACTGGGTCACGTGACTACGCTGGACACAGACGCCAAGGACATGAGGGGAAATAGACACTGAGAATGAGAGAGAGAGAGAGAGAGAGAGAGAGATGGGGGGAGGGGGGCTAATGACAATATACACAGTGTACTCACCTCCATTACCAGGAACACAAAATTAGGTGTTTCCTAGAAGAAAACAGAAGACAGCACTTTACACATCTCACTTTAAAGCAACATACTATTTATCGTTCCCAGTCACATCACATGGCTACAAGAACAGGCCTCCAGCAGGAACTGTGTTGCCATAAACACACTCACAGTTTCTCCTACCTCACAGATCTGAGGTCAAGTTTAAGATCCAAGGCTTTAAGATCCTCATGCTCCTAACCTTAGCCAAGGGTCCAAACACATACTAAGACCCACCTTCACCACACCCTGTGATGAACACAAAGCACCACCCATCTGAACATTACCAAACTAAACCTGCCAAATCTTTTACATAAAAAAAAAAAAAGATTCCAACTGATCCTCCATTGCTATCATGATTAAGAGATTTATCAGACATTTTAAATTCACTGTAACCATGAAATGCTTAGTTACGTACCTATCTGTGTCTGCAATAGAAGGTTATTTGGGTCATAAATGTTATCTAGAACTTTCTGCTTACGAACAAGCAAGTCAGAGCTCAAGGCCTGTGCTACTTCTCTACCTGCATGAACATCCAGGCTTTTAAGACACATTCCCCACACAGCCTATGTTAGATTTCACATGTGTCGACTGGTAAACACGCACTAACCAAAGTCATATCTGTTCATGTTTACAAACGCAGGTGGTGGATACTGGCCATGTAGCAGGAAAGAGAAATGAGACCCAGACTGTTTCTGTGACCCAGACTGAGTCTGTGTGAGCCACTAGTCTTCATTCCACTCTGGATGGGGCCATTACAAAGCAAAGCGTGGCCATTTTGTGTGCTGTGACTGAATCTGCAGGAGAGAACATGACCAATCCAGTGGCCATATAAGCTGCACTGGTTCCTGAGTCTCATTAGCTCCCTCATACAGGACGGTTTTCTCGGTAGAATTTACATACTTAAAGCCTGAGCTCGAGGCTTTTCATTTGGCCAAGTCAGAGATCTCAGCGGCCCCTTCAGAACCCACTATTCATTCCAGTAGCATGTGTGCAAGCCTTCGTTACTCTCTGTTAATGACTCCTCCGGCAGCCTCTGGGTCCGGTGAGTCCGGCCCAGGTGCAGCTCGCGTCACAGACCTCGTGATTGGTGGAGCGGAGCAGGCTGGCCCCCCCCCCAGCTGGATCTAGGCGTGAGAGGGCACCGGGGCCAGTCTCTGCGTGAGCGGCCTCAAAGGCCATCGGACAGATTACATAATGGGCTACTGGCAGCCAGCTGGAGTGGAGGGAGGGGAGAAGAGAGGGGAAGAGCAGGAACGCTGGCAGCCAGCTGGAGCGGAGGGAGGGGAGAAGAGAGGGGAAGAGCAGGAATGGTGACCAAACTGGACACCAGCTTGGGACGGAGGAACAACGTCATGACTACGTCACTGTATAACAGCATGTTTTGGCTACGTAAAGCAGAGTGTTCGCCAAGGGCCTACAGCTCTCTCTCTCTGTCTATCTCACACACACACACACACGGATGTGAGATGCCTGAGTGAACCTGTTGACCAAGTGTGGGTTGGGAAGGGGAAAAAAAAAAAAAACTACAAACAAACGGAAGCAGGAGCTGTGATCTCTCTGCCACCTGAACTGTAGCTCATGTTTACATAATGATACATGGTGAGAAGTTAAAAGAAGCACTGATACAGTTTAGTGTTTAGTGTTAAAACCCAGACAATATCAAAACAAGGGTGCGTACACAGGTTTGTTAAATCAAACCCCACGTAGTATTATAAATTCATATTCACAATAACATTATGAACTATTCAGTTTTTAATACATCGGTTAATACATTGTTAAAACATCAATTTTCTGCCTACCCTGAAAACACGTGTAGCTTAGATCTTATCATCATAAAAAATAAATAAATATGTTTTTGTAGCTGTTTGTGGCCAGAGTGTCCATTATAGCTGATTAATACAGTTCTAGACAAGAACCAGTCATATAAACCATTTACTACATATGTTATAAGCGCGCACACACACACACACACACACACACACACACACACACACACACACACACACACAAACATACATGAACTGAATATTTATCACTGAAAGCTAACAGACATGCATGACTTGGAAAAACATTTAGAAATATGACATATTAGCCATTAAATAACACACAACAGACCCCACAGTACTAAGTAATTCAAACCATTCCATGAAGTACCCAGAAACCGTGCCTGGACGCCCTCTCTACACAATGGCATGTTGTTTCATTGGTATGTTGTTGACGGTGAGGATGCAAATGACTACAGCAGTGTTTTCAGACCGTGAGAAACCTTTGAGCTCAGCGTATGAGGATCCAGTGTGACGGGCTGGTATGGGGAACACCACCCACCAGCACACAGTGGAAGGACACAAACTGTGCTCGAACTGATCTGAATTATCTATGAAAACATCCACTCACACACACACACACACACACATGCATGAAGCATGCCATACACGCATGCACAAACACGCACACACCCTTATACACACCCTGGACCGTGTGTTCCTGTTTGTTCTACCGTCACAGAGCCCATGAACACACATACATCCTCCATGGATTTCAGGGGGCTCCAGGGAAGGACGTATATGATAAACAAAAACACAGAGCTTGTGATCTCAGATAACTGCGAGGGAGAAAGTCAAAGCCCCTGAAAGGCATCTGACTGGGCGTTAACGTTTGTGCACATTTGCTTTCCAGACAGCGAGTGACCTCCTCTGGGCCTGCACCTCCAGGCTTTCACTCCACGCCATGCTGGAAACGAGAGAAGCGTTCCTGAAAAGCTCCGGCTCCCCCTCCCCACCTCCCCGCTCCTCGTGTTCAAAGCCTGTTCCTTCATGCAAACTCCTCCCACTCATTTCCAAGAACTGGAGAGCAATAACAGAGCAAAAGCCCCCCCACAGCTGGAACACTGCGTTCTACTGCAGGAAGCTGGTGAATCTGTAAGGGTGCAGTTTAAGGTCTGGGAGAGCCACCCCCCCCCCCGCTCCAACATGTGCCTGTGAGGTTCATGTTCCATCCCCCAACACATACTGCGCTGGGCCACAAAAACACAGCTGAACATTTTTAACTGCACTGCTAGAGGAAAACGCAGGCCGAGCATTCAGATGTGCAATCGCCATTTCGTTACAGACCTTGAAGCGTCCTGTACTCTGCACCGAGCTTCGGCTCTAACGCTCAGTGCCAGCCAGAAAAGAAAAGAAATAATTATACTGGAAAAGATTCCATTAGCTCCCTGATGGCCAGAGCAGGTGAACGTGTGCTCACTTAGACGCCAATCTGCAGCTGCATGAAGCTCCTTGCCGTTAGCCCTCGTTCACACACCCCCACCTCACTGAAATGTGATGACTTCAGCATCTGTGGCTGAGTTCTTAATGGCTTCCATTAGCAAGGCACATGGGTGGGATCTAAGCCCGCCCTCACACTCAGATGGGTGAAGACCAGGCCTTCCCGATCTGCCACCGCTATTAATGCAGCTGTTAACGTCTCCCAGGAAGAGGTGGCGACACACGCGCCATAGCCCAGACTCCGAGGAACGTTCCAGCAAAGATCGCCAACGATCCACTGCGCTACGTTCAGCTCCATCCAGGAAGGGCTGGGAAACAATAGACCCTGGTCCTGATTGCTGACCAAGGGCCCTCAACTTTCTCATGATAAACCACAGTGACAAACGGCAATTAGCAACTGTGGCTCCTCAAGTACATGTGTGTTTGTGCCACCTTGGTCAAGTGGCAGTCTGTGGCATCACCACAAACAGCAACACACCACTGCAGTCTCTCACGTCTCCGATTGGATTCAGAAAACAAACCCCAGTAAATAAATCAACCTACTGGGACAAAAATAGCACAATCACACAGCTGAGTTAGCCACAGCACAATCACACAAGCTGTGTTAGCCACAGCACAATCACACAAGCTGTGTTAGCCACAGCACAATCATGTTACTTGTCCCACCCACGCAAGATCTGCACAATGTGAGATCAGAGCCAGATCAGTTGTGCAGCCGTGAGAAATCACCGCACAGACAGCTGAGCAGTCTTCCCCCGAAACACAGACGCATGGCTGCGAAAGCCACACAAAGACACCATTTCAGTGAAAAGAGGAGGAGATCACTGCTGTGACTGGTGCGTTATGGAGTGGGCACACCGGGGATTCACTGAAGCGGGACGAATTAAAGGAGGAAAGCGGCAGCTCAGAAGGGCCCTGTGGGCACCGTGTGGGGCTCAGGTGGGAGAGTTACATAAGGACAGGAAGACGCACTACGTGGGAAGAGCAGGATATAGAATATTCAACAACTCTCCAGTGCACCCAAATGTGGGTCTATTTTTTCCTCAAAGCACAAAGAGAACAGTGGATGGGGCTCCTGAATCAGGATGACAATTAAGCCCACGTGGGCTGGCCTGAAAGCTTGGCACTCCTCTCAGAATCCACTCTTATTCATCTCGCCACGGACATCGGTGCAAAGACGGAGCGTTAGCCACGCCTCTAAGCCAGAGGAGGGACCCTCAGCCTCCAACACCCCTGCATGTGGAAGGTCAGCATTTTCGGGTAGAAAGACACAGTCAGGACGCGGAGGAAAAAGGATCCTAGCTAAGCTTACGAAACATGCTGACTTCTGACGTTTGCCATCAGGTATGTGCCGTTAAATATTATTTACTGACATGAATCACCTTCATTTGTAAAACACAATAGTGTCAGAGGCGAACGTTTCTTCCTTGCTTACAGTTTGTATATCAACAATACCACATGCATGACCTGTCCAATGAAATAATTATGGATAAATGTCATGTAATATCACGTGAGAGAATCTGTTATGTAACAGCAAGGCTCGTCTCCTGGTTAATGGTTATATACCAGCAACAAAGTATCTTTGCACGTGTATTTTCAAAGTCAGTAAGGAGAGAAAACATTTAGCAGACAGAAGAGGAACTTGGCAGCCACCTTCTGTCCAGAGGTGCCCTGGCCACACTAGCTCACCTGGACATCGTAGAGTGCCACAATGTTCTCATGCTGCAGCTCCTATAGAAAAACAAAAAAAAAGACAGATGATCTGAAGGTCCGTCTGAAGAAAGTCACCAGGTGGGGTTCGGCGTTTGTCCGGTTTGGCTCCTTAAACTGTGACAAATGACTCACCTTCAGAATTTTTATTTCCTTCCCAAGCAGAATCTGGGACTTGGAGAGGTTTTTCTTATTAATGCTCTTGATAGCAACATCCCAGTCATTCTTCTGATAATGGATTCACATAAAAAGAGAGAAAGGGATGATTGAATGTATAACAGTGTGCAGATGGTAAAGACAGAAATAGGTGGTACAATATACTGAACGAGATCAATCGTTTCTTCTTTGCCATCAAGGCAGGTTAGTCATTGTTCCTGGTAAAATTCTCTGCACAACCACAATCACAGATCCTTTAGTGAGGTCTCTTCGAGCTTAGCACCACAGAAAGGAATTCTAAAGGCCTACTCTGATTAGGAATACAATATCCATTCTGATCACGTGACTTGGCAGAGGGCAGTGCATTAAACCCACTGTGATAAAGAGATTTTAGGCACAGAGAGGCGTTTAGCCTGGGTAAGAAACAATGACCCAATAACAAACAGCTTTAAGCTCATCAATGACTATAATGGTGGACCACCTGAATGGACATCCGTTGAACAGGAAGGTACTTGTCACATAAATCTGGGTTAATAGGGTATTCTCCCAGGGATCACACACAGCAGCATCCGTCTGCTCGCCTGAGTGACATACGCCTCAACCAGACGTGCTCAGGCCCAAGCAGGAAGACTATGTGACCGCAGAGTGACCCCTTTCCAGCCAATGACCATCTGCGAGAAGAGCATTTGTGTGTGTGTGTGTGTGTGTGTGTGTGTGTGTGTGTGTGTGTGTGTGTGTGTGTGTTAGATGAGTTACCCATCATC
The DNA here is from genome assembly GCA_025802075.1 of Tenebrosternarchus preto. NCBI lineage: Eukaryota > Metazoa > Chordata > Actinopteri > Gymnotiformes > Apteronotidae > Tenebrosternarchus > Tenebrosternarchus preto. Next base: position 13,348,474 of record JAOYMR010000012.1, on the reverse strand, counting down.
TAATCCATAGACAAACTTTTATTTAATCCAGCCAAAGCTTTAGCAGAAAAACAACTGAGACATTCACCCAAACTTCGACCTGAACGAACCTCTGCACATTACATAAGTACCAACACAAACAACCTACAGGTAGATAAGAAAATCAATCTGCATATGACGATATAAGTAATGCAAATATTAAGCTAAACACATTTATAAGCGTGTCTATTACCTTTTCCTTCTAAAGCTTTTTTTCTATTAAAATATAAAAACACTTGACTGCTGTGTTACTACCACACGTTACCCATTTTATCCAGCCTCTGTTCAGCAATTCTGCCTCAGTTCACAAACAACGGCACTCAGTCAGAGCCACGTCCATAGAGGGGAGATGTACACTCGAGAGGCCAGCAGGACTCCTGCCATTCATACGGTTGAGCGTACGACCACGTCTTTGGCTTTTTCCCTCCTGTTTTTGAAAACAGTTCGGCAGGTGCTGCAAAAGCTATTATGGCAAAAGTGCGGTGGATCTTGTGGAATTGCAATGTAATTGTATTTGGAACTCAACCTACTGAAACAGTAATAACAGCCTCTGTAATTATATCACTACTCAGTCATGCCTTTCGTATACACCCTAATAATAGTTAAATGACGTTGGCATTCATTCAGAAGAATTTTCTATGTTCATAGATGCACCAACTTGTGTATTTGATCACGTTAAGCAACATTTTCCTATGCACTGTACACCAAACAGCCAAAGCATTAAATACACTGACAGGTGAAGTGAACAACACTGATTATCTCATTAATATGGCACCTGTGAAGGGGTGGGATATATTAGGCACCAAGTGAACAGTCCGACTTCGACGAGGGCCAAATTAGGTTTAGGGTTAGTGATGGCTATGCATCTGGGTCCGAGTATCTCAAACAGTAGTTCTGTGGGATGCTCCTGGTATGCAGTGGTTAGTACCTACACCTGTTATCCAATGCAGGACAACTGGTGAACTAGCATTCAACCTTCACTGCATGACTTTCAGGTGTCAGAACTCCTATCTCCAGTCCACTTCTGAAATCATCTACAATAGGCATGTGAGCACCAGAAGTGAACTGTGGTGCAATGGAAGAAGGTGGCCTGGTCTGATGAATCACATTTTTTTTTTTTCAAATAGATGGTGGGCTGTGTGTGTGTGTGTGTGTGTGTGTGTCTTTTACCTGGGGAAGAGATAGGAACCAGGACACCCTATGGAAAGAAGGTAAGCTAGATGAGGCAGTGTGATGCTTTGTGCAATGTTTTGTTGGGAAACATTGGGTCCTGGCAAGTATGTGGATGTTACTTTGACATCTACTGCCTACCTAAACATTACTGCTTACCAAGTATGCCCCTTCATGGTAAAGGTAAAGTGCAGTTGCCTCTTTCAACAGGATAACAAACCCTGTCACAATGTACACATTGTTCCAAAATGATTTTAGGAATATGACACAGAGTTCAAGGTGTTGACTTGACCTCCAGATTTCACAGGTCTCGATCCAATCGAGCAACAAGCCCGATCCATGGAGACCCCATCTCGCAACTCGAAGGATTAAAAAAATCTGCTGTTAACATCTTCGTACCACAGGACACCTTCAGAGGAGTCCAATCACAGAAGAGTCTGAGCTGTTTTGGCAGTACGAGAGGGACACACGCAATATTGGGCAGGTGTTTTTAGTATTATGGCTGATCAGTATGAGGTTCACAGCAAGCTAGGGGTTATAATGTAATTCTGCCTTCAAGGAACATAATTGCCTAGTGAAATATGCAGCACTACACACGCAGATATAACGATAATGTAGACCATTTACTGTATAACATCTTCAGAAAAGATTACGTGAACGTATGCAATCAACCAACAAATCCAAACATGTAATGTCTGTTATGACATCTAGCGCAGATTGGAAAAACATTAGGTACTTGAACTGTTTTTTCTTCTTCTATGAAACATGCACAAATAGAGAGAAATTCTGGAGAAATGAATGAAGAAATGATAATAAAATGTTGTCAGTTCCTCCACTCATCGTTTTCGGTACGTAAAGGCGGCCGAGACATGACTGATCCACTTACGTCAGGAGTCTTTTACACTGAGTCCGTTTTATGAATGAATGACTCGTTCTTCCACATACCTTATACTGGCTGTATAAAATCATAGCTACCGTCACATTGGGAGGGGGGGAAAAACCCACAACTGATTGTTTTGCTAAATGACGCAATATGGTATTTATTAACGATCTCTATAGAGACGTATTTATCAAAATCATGCTGATCTTTCAAAAATAAGCACTGACCCAGATTTACAAAACGCGTCAGTAAACAGAGATGCCCTGTCATTGCAGCGCCTGGACATTAAAACAGACCATCGAAGTAATAACTGTGAAGACAGCGTGTCACTTCATTTACCTTTTTATGTCTTCCTTTGAAAACAACTGCGAAGGCTCCGTGTCCAACCAGGTCTTTTCGGCTGTACTCAAAGTCTCCCACGATCTCCATTTCTGACAGTGGGTGTCCAGTGATGTTCAACCGTAACTGACGCCGAGGTTGGTTCACTTTCGTTGAAGGAGGGGGGGGAGAGAGACCGAGTTTTCTTGCCGACTTGCAAGATCTAACCAGCTAAACCAAAACGCAGGCTGCTGAAAACCTGGTCATCCCCAATATTCCGGCCAGCTCCAAATACAAAATATCTGCCATCCAACTACACTATGAGTTCAACAACACCACCACCACCAAAACGATCACTGGGTTCCAATATTAAACAATAAATCTCAAATCATCCTTAATAATAGCCAACATACTTCCTTTGTGCGATTCTATGCAAGGCAGCTTCCTAGACAATTTAATGATGTGATCTTTTCTCTGGCCGTCCTAGTTAAGGCAGCTAAACCGCTAGAGCGCACCCTGCAGCAGGGACACGGCCGTAGTGTTTGTTAGCCTGTTAGCTTAGCCTGCTAGCTAGTCCTCTGACCTACCTGTCATTTTCTGACCTAGTTAGCTATCCAAGCTAGCAAACCTCTTCACGCTGCACTGCATTTCCGATGGGACCAACTGCACGGGTTTCGATGTCGTACACTGACACCCAGCATGATGTCAGGTCAGCAATAATGCAGGAACAAAGCAGGTTTATCGGCTAAGTTGAGCTAAACAAGCCTGGGCTTTTGGTGTGGAGCTGAATCAGTAACGAAGCGCAGTGTTTGAGTGGTTGGCCATGATAGCAGTCGGCTGAACGTCAAAAAGGACAAAATAAAATAATAATAATAATAAAAAATAAACATACGATGTAAAATGGAATATTCTTAGGAATGCTTAGTAAAGCAAGTCTGCTAAAAAAAAAAAACACCCAGCACGATGCAACTAAATATACAAAATATACTGATAAGTAGCTAGACAGCAAGGTTTCCAATTTTATGACATTGTACCCAGTTGTGAAAGCAACATACAGTGAGTGTACAAACAATGAACATACTAGCTAGCTATGATAGCGATGTTGTTATGTGAAGTTAGTCCGTCGACTGTTGTTAAAATCCTTGACAGTTCCCAGATGTGCGATATTTCAGATCCATTAAGATATCCAGCTAGACTTAGATTACTTAGGGTTATGGTTTCTACAGCTCACATTCTGCACTGTTCCTTTTCTTCCTTGGGTCTCTCAGCTCAGTGTTATCCTCATGTAAGCAAGTGCTTTTGCTCCTTGGAAAATAGCGTTACAGCTTAAAAGAAATAATACTCCATTAATGTCTTTATGTTCAACAATATGCCAGGATCCTCCACCGATCCCCGTTTAAGACAGACTTGACGTAAGTACATCGCTCAACAAAATGAGCATCCCCTCATGATGTGTGTACCTCCGCGTGTCTATTTGCGTCTCCCTCCGCCACAAACGATAGTCCCAGTATATCACAACACAGTGACTATATGGAAATGGTATTTTTTATATATATATATTTATGCCTATCAGTGTATAGTCTATATTCATGTGAGTTTAATATACTGTCAGCCTGTGTTAGAGTATGAGTCATTCATAACCATATTTTATTGTAGTCTCTAAGGGGATTTCATCGTACTACACAATGACAATGAAGACTATCTATCAAATGAATAGCTATCTATCTCAAGAAAATATGTAGTAGAACATAACAGGCAATAAAAGGTCAATTAAAAGTAGGATGTACTCAAGGAATGAACGTCTGACAGAATGAGACCGTTGGCCCGTTAACGGTTTATATTTATTCAATAAAGCAATTGAAACATTCAATAGCTTCAATTGCACCACCTGTTGGTGAATATTCATACGACACTAAGGAAAAATAAATATTTGAAAATCCTAAATACTAATATTATATTCGCAGCAATATTTTATTGTAGTCTCCGCAGGGATTTCATTATTGAATCCAAGATTTAAATTAAATAGTAACATAATAGGATTAAATAAATAAAAGTTAGTGTTAGGTATTGTAACTAAAGGTCCAAACAGCCGCTAGCCTATAGGTTACTATGTCTACTGAAACATGCAATGCCTCTGTCAATTAATCTCTCTGTATCTATTAGTTTCACGAAGCAGCGAATCTATCTTTAGCCAAGCCATTTACTAGCAAAGTGCCTTAAAACTATTTTTGTACAGGCTTGGGTTCGAATATTACAGCATCTCTTCAATTTATTAATGTCACTACCTCATTCTGTTGTATTAAGAACTGTTTATAAAAGTCCTTGGCGTCCATGATTCTCATGTTAAAATCCTAAAAAATATTGAAAGTTTCATATTAGGTTTGTTACAGAAGGTATACGTGCACAGACTACACAGAGAAGTGGTCAATCAGGTTGAAATCCTCGCTCAATAAATTGTATTCGGTATAGTTTTGCCACCTTCGTAAATCGTGATTTAAAAGACTGTTGTGATGTGTTTTCAGGATTCCTTACTAGCAATAAGTAATTAAAATCCACTGAGCATGACAAAAATATTTTATCAGTTTCATAGAGAAGCTCATTTTAACATTTAGTGCCAACATCACATTACTACAAGACAATCGAATAGCGTTTCATATGGCCAAACTTCCGAAAATTCACTACATTTAAATATAAACAGACATTTCTTTCAAATATTATAAAATATTATTTTATATATTTCATTTGCGATTTTTGTCAAAATGATAGATAGATAGATAGATAGATAGATAGATAGATAGATAGATAGATAGATAGATAGATACTGTATCGGTTATTCAGCTGTAGTTAGCCAATTAATAATTTTTTACCAGCTTTTATAACTAGTTAGTAACATCATTTCCATCTACCATCAGGAAACAGCAGGTGTCACTGTGCTACATATTACTACAGTCTCCAGTCACTAGAGAAAAGCGAAGAAATCCTATCAAAACGAACTTTGTTGTTTAAAGGTTCCTAACCACATTGTGTTTTCTTATTTTAGAAGCTCAACACAGTTAATACAATCGTGCTTTTTACAGTCGCTTAGTTAATACAGTGTTGCTTTTTGATAGCAAGGTAAGTTGCTTTCTTACACCAGCCAAGGAAACAACATTCGGTTCCTAACGTTGTTATTTCGCAATTCTGATCTCAAATATAGCTAGTCTATTGAATTCAATAGCTGCTGAATTCATTGTAGAAAGTGGAGTGTAAACACTTGTTATTACGGGCACGACCAAATAAATGTACACGCTAACTTAAAACAAAAACGTAACTAATGTGTAAGCTTACGAACCTTAGATATTTCCTGTTGTTGTGTGCTGCCTAAAAATCACAGCCATCCCAGTCATTATCACAGGTGTGTACATACCGTTCGTGCCTTGTTAATTGGCCATAGTTATCAGCCACGATTATCCTCGATTATCTTTTGTTTGGTATGGTATTAATGACAGTACCTTGTCTCTGCGCTCGGATATTTATGACCGTTTTGATTGGGCTTCATAAACATTTCCCCGTCATTAAGGTACTTTACTGCTCTTGCCAATCAAGAATGTCCCGAGAGCAGCTTCCACTGGTCGTTCTGCAGGCCAGGAAGGCCTTCCAAACAGGGAGATCTAAACCCCTGGGTTTTAGAATCCAACAGCTGAAAAACCTACAGCAATTCATTGTGGAAAAACAGAAAGACATTATTGATGCTCTCAAAAAGGACCTTCACAAGGTGAATTTCACTTTATTCGGTGAACAGAAATGAATTTGCAAAAGGTTTCTGTTGAGTTTACTTTTTTATGTGATCTTTTGTTTATATGTAGAGTGAGAATGGAACACAGCTCTATGAGATCCTTGGCCTCGAGGGAGAGATCAAACTGGCCATCAGCAAGCTGTCAGAGTGGATGGCCCCTCGTCCTGTGGCAAAAAACCTTCTCACTATCTCAGATGAGGTGTATGTCCAGCCAGAACCTCTTGGTGTAGTGCTCATCATCGGGGCTTGGAATTATCCCATAGCAGTTACCCTTCAGCCTCTTGTAGGAGCAATTGCTGCTGGTAAAGTATACAATTCCATCAGCGCTGCCAGCTAGACAAATAAGCTAAATACATTTACTAATGTAGACTTCTACTATCTGCAAGTCATATTGGGAAATTCTTCAGAGCGACCAGCTGCAGAAATGTGTTATAGAATTTCACTACAAGTATATGAAACAGTTTGCAGCTTGCACAGTCACATATTTCTAGCCTAATATTTTTTTATTTCTGTAGGTAATGCAGTTGTAGTGAAGCCATCTGAAGTCAGCTGTCACACAGCCAAAGTTCTGGAGCTCTTGTCTTTCTTCTTGGACCCGGTAAAACATGAATAAACCTCACTGCTATCTGCCAGATCAACGCAGTTTACACTATTTAAGTGTCAAAACCAACTCCAGTATCTGACTTTGAGTACATTTTTGCACTCAACTGCTGGATATTCAAGCACTTGATTGTATTGAAATACCTTTTTTATATTCTTTCAGGAGATGTACCCTGTGGTGACCGGAGGAGTTCCAGAGACCCAGGAGCTGTTGAAACAGCGTTTTGACCACATCTTCTACACGGGCAACAGCACGGTGGGAAAGCTGGTTATGGAAGCAGCCGCATGCCACCTCACACCAGTGACTCTGGAGCTGGGGGGAAAGAGCCCATGTTACGTCGATAAAGACTGTGACATACGAATCGCCTGCCGGTGAGTTTATCACGGGCTTTTTGCTTTAGCACCACCAACATTAATTTCCAGATTAATCACAGACAGATAGTCAAGAAATACTTCACCACGGTCCAAGTTTCATGACAAGGACTGCCTTTACCAAGGGGCAATGGCTAAACTCACACAGCTTCTCTTGTTGTAATTCCAGCCTGCCAGTAATTGCTTTTTTCTGCTTTAAAGGAAAAGTCTTTCTCTATGTTCATGCAATGTAGAAATACTACATGTGTAAATTTCAATGGTGCTATGGATTACTTGGTGCGTTTTGAGCTAGCATTGTTTAAAAACTGAAATTTTTTTGGTACCATATTTATGCCTTTAAGAATTCAAATGCGAGTTGTTTTTTCTACCTCAGCCGCATTACATGGGGGAAGTATGTTAACTGTGGTCAAACCTGCATTTCGCCGGATTACATCCTCTGTGAGCCCAGCATTCAAGACAAGGTTTTGGAGGAGATTAGAAAATGCATTAAGGTTTGCCAATGTTTGTTTTTTCTCTGCTTATGGAACATGAAGTTCTAATTTTCTACATTCTATCTGAAACTTACTTCTGTGTTCAAACCAAAAGGAATTTTATACGGAAGACCCTAAGACCTTCATAGACTATGGACGCATTATCAACCAGCGTCATTTCAAGAGGATAATGGCTCTGTTGGAGGGTAGTACGGTGGCTGTAGGGGGAGAAAACGACGAATCCCAGTGCTACATTGGTGAGAAGCTTCTTTGGTAAAATAAATGGAAAAAAATCAATAAAATAACAGCATATCAGTAAAATCATAGTTAAAAACTGAGAAGGTAACACTGGCTGAGGTTTCGACAAACCGCTGCTAAATCTGTATCTATAGCACTGATTTATGTGTTTATGGTTTTGTGTATCAGCTCCTACTGTCTTAAAGGATGTAGCCCCAGAATCAAAGGTAATGCGGGAGGAGATCTTTGGACCTGTGTTACCCATCGTCCCAGTAAAGGGAGTGAATGAAGCCATCCAGTTTATCAATGAGCGTGAGAAACCTTTAGCACTGTATGTTTTCTCTTCAAGTAAAAAGGTAATTAAACTATATTGTACCCAAGTTACATAAAATGATTTATAAAATGCATATATATATATATATATATATATATATATATATAATAACTACACATCAAATGTGTATTTTTCCATCATATTCTCTCACAGATTATCAGAAAGATGATATCAGAGACATCCAGTGGAGCACTGCTAGCTAATGACTGCCTTGTTCACTATACGATCAGTGACTTGCCTTTTGGTGGAGTAGGTAAGCATGACTGACCCTATTCTACCCCTTATCAAGACAGAGTCCTGGACTCTCGGAGCCATCAACTCCATGCCTTCAAAACCCCCCTCCCCCCCTCCCACAGGTAACAGTGGTATGGGCCGTTACCATGGCAAATACACATTTGATCAGCTGAGTCACTTGCGCAGCTGCCTCATCAAAAGTCTGGGCATGGAGCGGATGAACGGCATGCGCTACCCTCCCCACACGGTGGAGAAGCTGCGCTGGGCCCGCCTGCTCTTCCTCAAACAGGTCGACCTGGGCTCCCTGAGGAAGCTGGCACAGGCCGCTACGCTCGCGGTGCTAGCAGCCTTCATAGTGCAGGTGAACACACCCATCCCCCCCCCCCGCACTCCTGCTCTTGGATTCTTTCTTATGTAATTATAGTAGCACCTGTAGATACCTAATAATAGTAGCCTAGTTGTGGGCACAAATGTCGGATTAGGAGATGACAGCTTGAGGCCCGCTTTCTTAGCACTTCATATCAGAATAAGGCTCTCCACTAGTATAAACCATTTCCTTTTCAATAGAATATCCTGTGCAGTGTGTAGCCACATGAGAAAATCCCCACAATGAATCTCTGTCCTGCTAAAAGAGCCTGACCCCCCCCCCCCCCCTGCTAATTAGATGCAGTAGACTGAACAATAAGACAGTGACTATCTAGGCGTAGTCAGTTCGATCTCACATGTCAAGGACACTCATGTAGTAATTACAGGGAGGCAGGTAGGTTGGGGGGATCGTCATCATTTACTGAAAAGAGCAGCTTTTTTCCCCCTCTTTAAACTTGTGAATTGCTACTACTTGAGATGCATTGATTTTTGTTAGTGTCTGGGGAATGAAGCTGCCCTTGTATTGTGGGAGCTAATTTGAGCATTGGCTGCTTTGCAGAGGTTCTTGCGATGAGACGCCTGAAAATGGACGACGGCACTTCCTGTCCATGGATCTCCTGGACGCCTGTTACACTACTGCTGAACTCCTGTTATAAAGTCCTGTTACATTTTTACTTTTTAGTTGATGATGTGCAGCAGAAAAATGTAAGGCTTCTGATACTACAAACAGGAACCGTTTCTATATCATGATCACTAACTGTAAATTCAAATATTTTCATTATGCATTTTGGAATGTTATCGAGAATGTTTGTTTAAAGTTTGGTGAAAATAATTAAACTTTGCATGCTCAGGTTTTGGGTGAGGATACTTAAGGCTAGTTAAAATGTAAAAAAATAGACCTGTATCAGTAACGAGGTGGGATTGAGGGGACTCTGCGTACGTCTTATACAAATGACAATATAAAGAGACAACTGCGTAACTACGCATGTCTGGATTTCTAGGGTGTTTCCTTTTTTCCATGTTTTACCAGTAGGACAATAAAAATATCTCACTTCATATACGTATGTTACTTGTCACGTGGCATTTACGGATTATTAAAGTTTTTGAAACAAAAGCGATACCCGCCTCGCAAGCTGGCCTTATTCATTAATGATTTCCTGAAGTTAATGCCTCGCTGCAGATGCGCCTCCCTCAAGTTTTCAATAAATACCTCCACTGAACCGTTCTAGCAGATCTGCGAGGTGGCGTTTAACGGTTCAGAAATCTCGCGATTTCAACTTCTGGAACACGAGTAAGTAAATGGGAATTTATTTTAAATGTAATAGAAATGATTACATATGATTAGAGGCATGATTGATGGAATCATATCTGACGAGACAGAAGGTGAATGTATACATAACACATAATATACATTTGAAAATAACCTAAAGTTGACATTTGAACACAATTTCAAGCTTTGTAAGCAATTTGATTTTTTTCACTACAGTTTACCGCGGTCACGCTACCTGCACTTTGATAACGCTCGGTCACGCTATCGACGCTGAAGTGTTGAGCATCTACATCATGTATTACGATAGACCAAAAAGTACTTGAAAGAAAATATCCGTTACATCCTATATGCGATAAAGAAGAAAAAATATGTATTTTTAGTTTTATTTTTAGTTAAATCTGCTCTTTTTAGAAAGATCACTTTCCTATGTGTTCATGACAAGATTTACTTGTGTTTGTACTGTGAGAATGTGGGGAAAACAGACGGCAATATGCCGCAAATTCCTGATCCGCTCTATTTTAAAATGTCATAAAAACACAACGCAAACCATGAGTCCGTGGACCAGTGCTCTTCAAGAATATAGCAGAGAAAGTTGATATTTTGACTTATTTATTTAATAACATTTTAATACTAAACCAAATGATTTTACATAATTTTGCAATCCCATCACTGCAAAACAACTGAACTTCATATCATGAGTACGTGAGAAAGTGTATTTTTTGATAGTTGGTTTTGTTTGTTATAGAACTTCAGTGTGGTGTGTACAGAAGCGAATCATCGCATAGTTACTTATTCCTACAGTAGAGTGACTGAAAGTCACAACTTGAATACGCGTTCTTCAAGAATATAGTGGAGTGACGTAAGAATAATTAGATTTGTGTTTGTTATTGCCATTTCAAAATGCCATATTGAACTGATTAGCTATTAGTAATATTTTTACATCTAGTTTTTCTACATTCGCTAAATAAAAACAAAAAGACGCCTCATGAACATCCAGAAATGCAGTGTTTATAAATGTAGTAGATTTAACTTGAAAAGAAATTATTTTTAATAGCAGGGATGGTATGAATATCCAACATTTATTCAGACTTTTCAGTTGTACATGTAAGATTTAATAAATTGTGCTTTATATAAATATACTGTAGTTGGTTGTCTACATTTTGGGGGCACTAGACCTGTAAGATAAGCTTAATTATATCTTATTTCAGTATTATGTTTAATTAAAATATGCAACTTATTTATTTACATTTTCAATCTGCGCTAAAAGGAGCTGTCCACTCCACACCAGCTCGTTAGCGGGCTACCGTAATCCCTCATGTAGACGCACACTAAAGTATCGACAGAGTGACCGAGCTTTTACTAAGTGGAAATGGCATGACCGCGGTTACAAATTTGCATTGCGTAAAAATGCAATTTTCTGTCGAGTATATGTTTTACCTACAAGAATAGTAAAAGGAAGAAGTTTGAATAAAAGTACAGCCATTACTACAATTATCTAGAGCCCGGGACAATAACACCAGCAGGAGACGCGCAGTGTTTTTTTGTTACTGTCGTCGTTGTTGTTGTTTGTTTGTTTGTTTGTTTGTTCCACGATGGGCTCGAAGCATTTGACATCTGCTTTCTACGACAAGCACGGAAGGAATGGAGAAGCAAGTGGTGGATGACGCTCGTGAAGCATTTAGTTCAGGGAGGTCCAGACCCCTACAGTACAGAATACAGCAGCTGAGAGGTTTACTCAAACTGATCAGAGAACGGCAAGCAGATATCGCATCTGCTCTCAAACGAGACATTAATAGGGTAATCTTGCAGCATCGCTTTGTTTTACCTTACGTGATTGTTAAACCAGAAGAGATCCATGTCATGTGAGTTTAGTCACTTACGTGAAGTGCAATATTTTCATAAAGATATTAAGAGATATGAGGCTGTGTGTTTAATAATAATAATAATAATAATAATAATAATAATATAAATTGGACTTAGTAAGTACTGTGTATATGATTTTGTATTGTATATGTATTTATTATTTTTGCAGAGTGAGTTTGATACACCAATATTTGAGCTGATTGGTATCGAAAATGATATCAAGCTGGCTGAAAGAAATCTTGCTGACTGGATGGCCCCGCAGCATGTGAGGAAGAACCTGCTCGCCATGATGGATGAAGTGTACATTAAAGCCGAACCTCTGGGTGTAGTGTTGATTATTGGAGCCTGGAACTACCCTTGGGCTCTCACATTGCAGCCCCTGGTAGGAGCTATTGCAGCAGGTAGTCTCATCAGTAACATTCAAGAATTCAGCCAAGCATCTGGTGTTTTGTTTTGTTTTTGAACTAGAACTGGGTCTGGTTTGCCAAAAGCACTGTATTTCTCAGCTCGTTATCCTTTAGTGATGAGTATTGTTGTGATCTGATTAAAGTAAGTTGATTAAGAGGTAATTAGGAGGTCATTATCAATCCCCTCTCGATCTGAGTGATGTAAAAATTTGGTGTTTCTCTGCTGGAGTTCCCACTGACTCTTGTGTTTATTCTGTAAGGTAACGCAGCTGTGGTGAAGCCCTCAGAAGTGAGTCCGAACTCAAGCAGTCTGCTGAAAGAACTGCTTCCTCAGTATTTGGATGTGGTGCGTGGTCCGTGGTTTTCAGAAACTTTTACTCAGGCCACTTTTGCTCTTTACAGTAACTATGATGGAACTGGGGGGAGGGAGGGGGAGAGACTGTCCAGCACCATTAAGGGTTCCATCTAGCCAAAGGTCATGACCGCAGAGCCCATTTAATGCATCATCTAGTGTCATATTTATTTGTATCTTTCAGGAGATGTACCCTGTGGTGACTGGAGGAGTTCCAGAGACCCAGGAGCTGTTGAAACAGCGTTTTGACCACATCTTCTACACGGGCAACAGCACGGTGGGAAAGCTGGTTATGGAAGCAGCCGCATGCCACCTCACACCAGTGACTCTGGAGCTGGGGGGAAAGAGCCCATGTTACGTCGATAAAGACTGTGACATTGCTGTTGCTTGTCGGTAAGGCGTCATTTACAAGTTTGGCGGCCTCTAACCTCCAGTTTGAACCGATTATTGAGTTTTGTCTGGTTTTTGTATCTTCTGCTCGCCCCCCCCCCCGCTTCAGTCGAATCACCTGGGGGAAGTTTGCTAACTGTGGTCAGACATGCATTGCTCCAGACTACATCCTCTGTCATCCCAGCATTCAGCACAGAGTGATTGAAGAGATTCGTCGGACGCTGCTGGTTTGTTCTCTGGCATTTTGTTCAAAGAACCACACTGGTATTTCATTATGGGAATACTTTATTGAGTACACAGTTTGGATATGATCTGGTGTCTCTACAATCTACAGGAATTCTACGGCGAAGACCCTAAAATCTCTCCGGATTATGGGCGCGTTGTCAACCAGCATCATTTTGACCGTGTGCTGGCCCTAATAGATGGATGCAGCGTGGCTGCTGGAGGAGAAAGTGATAAATCACAGTGTTATATTGGTAAAGAACTGAAGTCATTAGTTAAGAACCATCGATCGCAGGTGCAGTCAGTGGTCTGTTATCTGCCGGATGTATGGTAACTGTTTCTCTGAAAATGCTGAAGCTTGTTTTATGATTTGGTCAGTGTTAAATATTCGCAAAGTCTGGGTGTAATAAATAATAAGTCTGGGTGGTATAATGTGTGGTCCTTGGTCCCTGCCAGCCCCTACCATCCTGAAGGATGTTTCAGCCCATGCCAGGATAATGCAGGAAGAGATCTTCGGACCTGTGCTGCCGATAGTCACTATCGGTGATGTCACCGAGGTCATTCGCTTTATCAACGAGAGGCCAAAGCCACTGGCTCTTTATATCTTCTCTTCTAATAAGAAGGTATTGTTAGGAAGTAGCCACTGCTTTTCCCTCTACCATCTGTTAGGAATGAAGGGCTCAGGTAACTCCTTTCATTAACCTTTCTTCTGCGGAGGTGGTCAGGAGAATGCTGAAGGAGACCACCAGTGGAGGAGTGTTGGTCAATGACGTCATGTTGCACTACACCATCAATTCCTTACCCTTTGGGGGCGTAGGTAGGCAATCCTACGTGAAATAAATGTAAATGTGTTATTTCTGCAAACATTTTAACATGGAGCAGTGGCTGAACACTTAGGCTCCTTTATATTCAGATCATTTCTAATCTTATTAATGAATGCGATAAGTCATTTCTGCACTTTGCTCGCTCTCTCTGGAAGGGAACAGTGGGACAGGAAGGTACCACGGCAAACACACCTTTGACCAGCTGAGTCATCACAGGGCCTGTCACATCAAGTCTCTGGCGATGGAGAGGCTGAACGAGGCCCGCTACCCTCCCCGGTCCGCGTCCCGCTTGCACAGGGCCATTTTCTTCATGCGCGGACGCTCGTGCACCTGCGACTGGGCCTGGCGCACCTGGGCCTTCCTCACCTCCCTGCTGGCTCTGGGTCTGCTGATCGCCCTACTGGTTGTCCTGCTCAAGGTAAAGTGCTCTGCCTCTAGTGTCTAGGATCAGGCCTTGGTGCTTCATTTACAGGATCATCTGTTTAGCCAGAAGTGGAAAACGTCTCATAATGTGTATTTTGTTTTGTCCATCCAGGATACCAGAGAATGAAGTGTCTTGCAGTCTGAAGATCTCCACATCTAGTTATTAGACATATAAATGTGCCACATTAAATTTCAAAGTATTTTTTTATTGATTAAATATTTTTAATGTATACTGTATGTCTGAAATGTTCAATTAGTGTTAGTTTTCTGTATGCAGGAAGCAACTGTATTTCTTTCTCTGCTTTTAGCAGTTGACACCCTAGTAGGTTCTGCTCTGATCTAATTCTATGGATACTGTATCCATGGAGAACAATAGTGAATTGTCATTGTCCTCCTCCTTCTCTGTGCATAGCACAGGAGTCTTGGGAAACTACAAAGAGCCTGTTGTTGTGCTGTGTGGTTTGATGTACCAGCCAGGATGGGAATTTCACGAGGCAGACTTTTGTATTGTTGAAGAACAACAAAAAACTGCCACTAGGTGGTAGCATTTCCCTTTTATTCTCTTAACATACTCACCAAATCGCCTCTAATCCCCATCTTGGAACATTGTGTTACCAGTTAATATTTTATCTCTGAGCAACTTTACTAATTATAATCTGTCATGAATCTTTCAAGTTTAACACAGATTAAATTGGGTCACAAGAAAACCATTCTGCTTTCACAGCCATAATATAAAGTCAGTCCAAATGATAACTGTGTAGTTATCTGTTAGATAACTGCATTCCCAAATGTTCTCTAAAGTGTCATGTTCCAACAGTCAATAAGGTCATAGGAACATTGCAAATATCCTTCAGTGTACAATATTTGCAGATGTAATGGTTTTGTACTGCAGTCATTATTGCTTTTGAATTCCATAATAATTTATGAAAATCTCTCTTTTTTATTTAGTAATACTGCTAACTAGTGAATTTAGCTTTAGTTTATGATTTTTTTTTTCATTTGGTATAGTTTGACACAAAGTGCTTTTTAAGCCAGGAAATAAAAAAGAGTCGTTTCTCCAGTCACTTCGTGAACATTTCAGGCAGTTTTACCAAATACTGATTCAGTGCTCCATGTGCAGGAGGAAGGATTTGTACACACATCTTCCTGCTTGGCTCTGTCTTGTTACCTTCCCATATGTGATTCATGCATGGACACCATTGTCTAAACCGAGTTCACCAGATTGCGTTTCACTCATTTGGTCCCCTGCCAAGGCTCCTGTGGTCCATCGGACCCCTCAGGATATGACACCCTTGTGTTGCAGCATTAGATTCATGTGTTTCTATATGCAACTGCCTTCCAAATACTTCTCAGAGCTGTGGTATCTGTTTAAACTGGAACATAGCCATTAGTGTCACTGGAAGGTTACTGAACCCCTGAAGAGCAACTGGACGTTACTCACGCTGTGATGAGCCAAGCATGTGACATATATTTTGATATATCTAAGCGTATCCAAGTTTCAGGACCTGTCTCTCTTCCTGGGAAAGAATTTCGCATGATATACATATTAACTGTAAAAAATGCTGTAGAATAAAATGGCCATGAAGATTTAACGTGTGGGCTTTGACCAGCCTATGACCATTACTGGGTAGAGCGAAGTGTCCTACCACTGGAATCACTGTGTTTTTCTGCCAACCATCCAGATAGAGTGACTGGGTTTGTAGGAATCCTGTACTCTGTCCTGAATGACCGAGCATCACACTGACTCCCCACTGCATCCTCATCTTTTGTGATTTCCTTATTTTGGTTTTGGCAGCATTTATCTCTTCCGCTCATCTTGTTGCAAAAAAAAGAAAGGCAAATCTCACTCTCATGGCTCCAGTGTTTCAGTTTCCATGGCAACACATTAACCCCCCCCCCCTCCCCAACCTTGGCTTGCATGGCAGTTATGAATGTGCATGTGTGTGTGTGTGTGTGTGTTTGCTCGTGCATGTGTGTATGCACTAAGTGACTGCTAATCCCACGCCCTGCCCACTCGTCTCTCTCTTCGCTGAACACACCTTCTTCCCGTCTTCCCAGTGGCTCTGTATTTGTTCCTGAGTTCCTACAGGCTGGAAACACTGATGCTGAATAAAACAGTTTTTAATGCTGTGCTGTGTGGTTTCACAGCAACAATCATGACAGCTGTAGCTGGAGGTACAGTACTGCACAAATGTCTTATGCCCTCATTAGATTTGCAGTGATGTAAATATCATATATAATTATTAGTAAGTCTCTTAATTAGAATGCAAGACATTTTGGAAAATACAGGACATTTGTATGCAATACTAAAAAAATCTGAACAGCTTTTGTTGGCTACATTGATAAGTATATAGTGAGACACCCCCCCCCCCCCTCCCCCATACACACACATACACATATGAGCAATAGCTGGAGACTGGCTTTCTTAAGGTCTCTTAAACACTTGTAATCAGCACTGTTCATAGCTTAATGTGCATGGACCAGAGACCAGCGGTCTCATGGAAACTATTGCCTCTGTTACCAAAGACAGCTAAAGGTCTTGGAATGTTTTGGTCTCCAGCAGCCTTGTTTATACTTTTTATGTAGTGCCATAACTACGAACTAAACAAGTTCACCTTTATTTCTATTTCACTGCCCCGTCTCCTCTCTCCTGCCTCTTATTCAGGTTCTATTCAGTCCTGAAACCATAGTGATATCATGCCCAATGAGATCAGCTTGCCACCACTAATGAGGTCCCCACATTTTCTACAATAGGCTGTAGGTAAAATACTGTCATTAAAGAATAAGTAGCATCTTTCATTGCCAGGCTGCTTTTCCTACAGGTAGCACCTGTCTTTGTTTCTGCTTCCAGGAGGGTTTTGTGCATGAGGGCCTTCCTTTGCTGACTCATTTTGGGCTGCCCAGAGTTTACCTCGAACCCAGAGTTTACATCCCTGACTCCCTCTGCTGACAGTCCTGTTTATGATTTGCTGAATCTTTGTCGTCTTTGAATCTCAACTCAGCCAGAGCTAAAAGCTCTCTGAAGACCAGTGTTCCAAATCAGCATTCAAAAAAAAAGAGAGAGGGACCTCTCCCTCTCAAGTGCTTGTCTTCTGCGGTCTGTCTGCTTTATGTGCCTGTCTGCATACAAAAAGCTCAACTTTGATCGGAGTGCTGGAGAACGTCCTCCTGAGCGTTCCAGTGGTTGGTTCCAGTGGGCACTGAAGAGTTAGAGAATGTGCCCTGCCCTGTGTTCTTAAACTGGGACCAGTTCCCTAACACAGAGGGCCTCTGCCAGCTGGAGAATACTACCCTGTAGTGATGGAGTAGCAGCAGACAGAGAGCAGTGTCAAGATGACTGCCAAGATATCCCTTAAAGGCAGAGTCAATTAGACAAAGAACATTCATTTTAAACCGAGAGGATTCACACGTCAGCTCAAGACTTGTTCAGTAAAGAGGGTGGAGTCGGTATAACTGGATTCTTGGGAAAGACTGAAGCGATATTAGTCACAATAAGGCTTCCTAGGGCATGCTGGGAAAAAAGTTATAGAGCTTTATTTTGCAATCTTTAATAAAAGTCTACTTGGACAATGTAAATCTATTGTTACTGTGTGCATGTTTACACAGCTGGGTAGGAGTAACCCAGCTTTGTAGCCAAAAGTGTCTTTTTCAAAAATGACACCTAAAATATAATTGTACCCAGTTGTATATGTATTACATACATTCATAAAATTATCTAGATTACATTAAATTCATGTTATCCTTCCCTCAGTGTTGTTGCAGTTGGACTTTCTTTCTTTCTCTTCTCCATAACCCATGACATCATCCATCATTCTATCCACCTCCAATTAAACGTCACTGTTTTTTGCCCTGAAGTATTTTATGCTCTTTAAGCAAAGCTGATGGTGTGTGTGTGTGTGTGTGTGTGTGTGTGTGTGTGTGTGTGGCCTCTCCCCCTGACTGCCACCTCTGAGACATGCTCTGAAGCTGTGATCATAACAGCAGGACCCTGAAGCAGCATGCGCCCATGTGGAGGTGCTGTTAGAGGAGTCGTGTAATCATCCCAGACAAAGACGGCTTCGTCTCCTCTGGATTCTGCTCCTTGATCCTTTTGACCAAAACCCTTCTGTACATCAGCTTTGAACCCTCTGGAGAGCAGACTGAGTCTCGCCCTGTTGTGTACTCTGGGTCTCATAGAGAGCATTTGTCTTATCACCACAGACAATGACCTTTTTCCACATTTACTGTGTGTTTTCATGGGTATTTAATGATTCTATTTCAGATATCAAAGATAAGATTGAGACATGGGTTTACAGATAAGTGAGAACCCAAATCCACATGTTGACATTTCCAGTCACCGCCGAGCTCAGGTTTCTGTCTGAGGTTGTCCAGTTTCACCATATTAACTCATCCACAAACGCTGTAGAATAGCAGCTTAGCATTTGTGGATTCGTTTATTTAAGAGACTAATGACCTTTATGGGAGGATGTAAATGGTTCGCCGCAGATTATACCCGATCGATTTCTGTGTTGTACCTGTTTGAAAAGTCTTATCCAGTGTTTGTAAATGAGTAAGTGGTCATAAATCTCAATTTGAAACATTTATATGTTAAAAACCAAATGGTTTCTAGACTAGAAACAACCTTGTTGTCATAAATATTATTGTGCATAGTTTTTTATGGGCTCCAGGAATATGGAATGACGTTTTAATTTCTAAATGCATCCCTGCAAAAGGTATGCTAAAGCAACAAAATTGTATTAAAGTCCATTAGAATAACTTAGAGCAGCACACATGAATTGCACATATTTACTTCCTCCATAATGTTTATGTAATTATGTAAAAATGTTGCATATCAAGATGTCAGTGGCACGATTGTTAGTGGAATGGAATCCCCCTTTAAAGGTATCATAGTAGCAATGAACCATTCATAACCACACCTTGCTTGTATGGTTGTGAATGGTTCATTAACACTGAATTGCTATTAGAGATTTATTGACCTGCACATGTTCTCAAGCTGTAGTGAAAATAAGAAGCATAACAACACTTCCTGGATCTAACTGGAACTAATTTTAACATTAGTATGAGGAAAACGTTTAGTGCTGGGTGTGGAGAGTCATGTTGATGGCTCGTGTTTTTTACAGGAACGAACCGATTCGGTCGCAGAATTAAACTCATTTCAAGAGCGTAAGTCACAGTTTATCACATTTTCGGCTAAGATTATATGATTATTGTCTGGATAGGACGTCTTATCGGTCAGAACCACGCAATTACATAAAGCTTCTGGTTTTTGAATGGGGACATGTGGAGATCTAAATAAACCAGCAGGATAAGTACAGCCACTGCCCTACCTGATAAATTAAAGCGTGCTGTGAGCAGCTCTAAGAGGCCGGGATATTTTTATATATCACGCTGTTCAACGTCTGTTGCTGCAGTACACGCAGAGGCAGTGAGTCATGGCTACACTGATGCCGATTGTTCAAGTAAAAATAACTTTTCAGATTCGCTCTCCCTCATCATTCATGAAAGTCAACCTGATATCAGATGATTAGCACTGCTCTCCACAAAGACCCTCACGTGAAACTCCACGCGGGTTATTGATAGACGGTTTATTTGTGTGTTACATGTGCCTCTTTTCCTTCGGTTTCTGTGTTCAAAGTGATAATGGTGTGAAATTGTGTTTGGCAGCGCTTTTCAAGAATCCTGTGCAATCTTCCACAATTCAGTAAGAGTACTTGGGCAGAGTTGGAGTTATCATCCATCTGGAGTTCAGCTGGACAGGCCAGTTCCTCGGCTGCACGTACAGGAGTTCAGCTGGACAGGCCAGTTCCTCGGCTGCACGTACAGGTGTTCAGCTGTGACTTTCTGATTCTTTCGTTTTTTGCAACGTTTTCCCAAAACGTGGGGGGTTAAACGTGGCAAATCATTCATATTGGTTTGTTTCTCACGTCTCACTTTTCCCTCCCTACTGGCAATTTAGGCCAATCAATAATCACCAGGCAAAGTAAAAATACAAAGTACAAAGGAAAATACAGGTGGAAGACGGTTGATTTTCTGTTCTGACAGGAGCTTATAGCTGACCTTGAAGAGCAGGTAGAACAAGGTGATAATTATATCAACGATTCTTGGAGTGTGACAAGCACTGTTATGGACAAGTTACTCAATAAGAATGTCTAGCAAATGCTGTAAATATAATTGTGAAGGCCATGTTGGCCTTTGTCACAGCACCTTCAGACAGTGTGGATCCCAGAGGAGGTTCCAGTGAAGGCGTTGCTTTGACAGAAGAATATCCCACAGCCTCCGAGCTTCTGTTCTGTGAAGTGGACCTCTGTGGTTAACTGTGTTCATTCTAACACATTTTTCTCCAGAGGTGAAACCCATCCAGAATTAGTAAGTAATTAGTCAGTAATTAGCAGCCTGGTTGTTTGGCTGTTGAAATTAAGTGGGAGTAAATCAGTCTCCCACAATGAAGCACGTTCCCTCACATTAATTGTTTCTGTGGTTTTTGACCCAAAGTGGCACACAGGTCACACGGGGCTGCAGGTAAGTGTGTGTAATATGTTCTACACCATACGGGGTCATGTCTCAAACACAGACATGACAAAGGGAAGTGCGAGGGTAATGTGCACCTGCTGAAGCAACACACTGATGGGCCTCTGTGTGCTGGGACACGCCCCCATGTTCTTGGTGACCTCTTCCATAACTGGCCTTTGGGAAGAAGCGAACGAGCACTGGAAGGAGGCAGCGTTATCGTCCTGTGTGTGGAGCAGAACCTCTGACCTTGCACATTTCCAGGGTCTTTACCACACTCCAGCCCCTAGACTGGGCTCACATTTCGCCACACAGGCACTGACTGAGGCCGTGAATCCTCAGAGCTTTGGGAGAGTGGGGCAGGAAGACAATAAAGTGTCAGATGCTCTTTCAGAACAAATGCGTTAAGTTGGATTATCCAGATTCAGGAGGAGGAGGGGGGGTGTTACTTGCACCATTCACCACTAACAATTCCTGTTAAAATGCCTCTCGGGTTCCACATTATATGTGCAAGGGAAAAGGAGGATAAATCCTCATTGTGAACATGTCGTCCAGTGCTTCCCTGTATTCTTCTGTGTCTGGGAAAAGAAGCCACTTCTGCAAGCACTGAACAATGACTGAGAAGTCTCTGGTGACCTACCACCATTTTCAGTATATGGGTGCCAATGAGAAAGCCTAGATACAGGTTACAAAAACTGCATAAAGAATCCTCTAACCAAAAACACAGAACTTAATGCAACCTCAGTAAAAAATATATAGTGAATATCTGGGCTATCACACAGTAAACATTATCATTAATTTGATAAGAACAATGTGGATATATGAACATTATCATGTTCGTTTCGTTTTGTTGTTTAACCAATATTGTGATAACAAGCAAGAGGTGGACATGTTTAATGTATCAGGTGTATTATGACTGCGTTTAATGTATCAGGTGTATTATGACTGTGTTTAATGTATCAGATTTATTATGACTGTGTTTAATGTATCAGCTGTATTATGACTGCGTTTAATGTATCAGATGTATTATGACTGAGTCATGAAAATGATTCTCTGCTTGATTCCATGGAAACATTTAATCTAATCAGAGCAGTGGAGTCTTTGGAAGCAGCACGTTTGCAGTGATATGCACATTTAATCAACAAACAGTCCGAACACAAGTGACCAGCAATGGTGCATAACTTATTTATTAAGCATAAAATGACAAGTTCTGGTTGTACAACTACTATTTTCTGGAGGCTTCTCCACACAGTTGGCCACGGGAGCTCACCACCCATGGAGCCCACTGAATCACAGCTGCAGGCCAACTTCTCGAGATGTCCCTCAAGACAAGTATGTCATGCATTGTTTTTAAATGCTCACTTGGAGATTGGAGCAACAGCAACGCTAATCTCTTTTTTCTGTAATGAGAGCCTGTATGGGCAGACGGTGGTGCTTTGTTACGTCAGCAGACTTTGTCCTCCCAGTGGTCCCTCAAGTGCCTGGATTAATAACAGAGGAGCCGTCTCTGTTGGGTAGATGTGGCCAGAGCAGTCTCTGCAAGGCCATGGTCTCTGTGATCATCTAATCAGCGCTGGTTCTTGTCGCTCCTCTTCAATCAGTCGCAAGGCTGTGATTGTTGTGAGTGGGAGCCTGAGGGACGAACTGCTGTGCTGAGCAGGAGAAAGAGGGAGACAAATCTCAGACAGGCAGCTCTTTTGCCAGCCAATAACAAATGGAAGCTGGCGTTTAATTGCTTCGTAAGTGGCCGGGCTTCATTTGAACATGCAGCAGGTCTGGCATGCATGGACCTCTGGGTCACAGCTGCTGCTAATGAACTCAGAACTGAAGAGTGGGAACACTGCAGTACAGACTGTAATACTGAAGAGTGGGAACACTGCAGTATAGACTGTAATACTGA
>JAOYMR010000012.1:13300844-13319444 GCA_025802075.1 Tenebrosternarchus preto | reverse complement strand
TGATATGTCTGTGATATGTCTGCGGTATGTCTGTGATATGTCTGTGATATGTCTGCGGTATGTCTGTGATATGTCTGTGATATGTCTGCGGTATGTCTGTGATATGTCTGTGATATGTCTGCGGTATGTCTGTGATATGTCTGTGATATGTCTGCGGTATGTCTGTGATATGTCTGTGATATGTCTGCGGTATGTCTGTGATATGTCTGTGATATGTCTGCGGTATGTCTGTGATATGTCTGCAACCTTTTTCATCAGTTGCAGCATATGAGCATTCACCGTCCCTCTTCACCAAAGCCCAGGGAGAGAACTCACACTCCTGAGGTGTTATCCCCCCCCTTCAGCCTTCCTCCCTGTGACTCTGAACTCGCCTGTGCTCAGAGAGGCACCATATGAAGCCATGGAACCTGTGATTTCCTTCCATTCTCCCAGGACTCCCATCTGTTCCCACACTTTAAGCACACTGCCTGTACCTTCAAGCCCAGGCTCCAGGGACATATTGTTAAGGATGCCATATTTGACCGCACCTGCTATGTGGAGAGTGTGTTGTGTTTGAATAGCTGCTACTCCACAGAAGGAAACGCATTGAAAAATGTAACACGGGGACTATAACACTTTGTCTGGACATGGGCTCTGTATAGTATAAGCTGAGAGGTTTGTTTCTGCACCAAAAATGTGAACAGAGGCTTTACATTTATTACATATACAAAAAGAAAAAAAAATTGTTTAGCTTTGTTTTTGTTTTGTTTTTGTTGATCTGTCTGTTTGTTTTTGCTGTGGATGAGCCTTGAATAAGAATGAAGATGCTAATTTGTGCTAATGAAAGCACTGATATGGATGGTCAGTGTGTGAAACTGGGACCCTGAGTGAGATCTGTTAACATGAGCTATGGGGACAATTACAGACATATTGTTTATCTCCCTATATTTATTTCCAGTGGTTTAGACCATTAATGGACATTAATATTTGGTCCCTGGGCAGTGTTCCTCTTTAGCCTGGCAGTAATCTTGTCAATAACTATATTCGCTCACAAATGAGAATTTGTTTTGATAGAGACTAAGCGTCTAACTGTCTGCCAAGTGCTATAAATGTAAATGTTGATGTAAATGTGCTGTCAGCTGTCTTTATGCTGTCCAGTATGTAATCACATGATTAAACAGAGGTGTTTATTAAAGGTAGAAAACAAACACAGACACACTAAAGCAGTGATGGTTAAGGAAGAACAAAATATATAAACACAGTTAAGATAATCAGACCTAAATAAAGATTTCAGCACTAAAGCAAGGCCAGACTGTAGAGATGGCAGGGGCTTAAAAACATGGCATGAGTCAGGGGGAATGTCGACTATTTTGGGATACCATCCACTGGCTGTTTTGGGTGATGGGTAAACAAATTATACAGGAGGCTCAAAGAGACAGTGAGTACAGAATGTTTGTTATACTTCAGAATGTTTCTGAATACTCAACTTACATCGATTTGCAAAGACTCACACAGAGGCCTAACTTGATTTTCAGAACATCAAAGACTTTTTGCTACAAAACAACACACTACACAGTATGAACTGACTGCTATTGAATTGTTTGTATTTTTAAAAATATGTTTCACTTGGTTGGATATTGGCTTTATAGTGGGATTGCAGGCATCTTGTTTTTATAGAAATAAATAATGTTTTAGACAAAAGAATAACAGTTTTTCTGTGATCTTACGTGGGCCTTGTCTCAGGAACACTGACTTTCTGCTTGAGTGTTAAGTACTGTTGGTCCTGTAAGAGCAGTCAGGTGTGCCCTTTTAAAATATCTTGGCATGGGTTTATTTGCTTACTCCACATAGTTATTTTGCCAACAAGTTACTTTGGCATGTGATTGCTCTGTGCCTATAAGAGAAAAATCAATAATTCAGGATCAATAGTTCAGGATCACTTTCATCCACACAAGTTATAGCTTAATGGATGGATGGACATCTGTGTTAGTTAACGGTCTATAGATCATATACATAGTTTATACCATACATATAATCAATCATTATAAATACCTCCCCATTACAATGATGTGAGGTTCATTCCTTTAAAAAAAATAACAGAGTTTTACTGACTATAGCTGTTATAAATTCCATCTGAAAATTCCATATAAATATTTGTACGACATGAATAGACCGTTTCTTGTATTGAGACTGTCCTATCTCTTTAACATAAGGCGCACCGTGTGGCTACCTTACAAAACACAACCAGAGAGGGCGGTGCCTAGTTTTACCCTCAATGTCTAAACCAATCGGTTTAGTCGGATACTTGGAGACGATCACGATTCGCGAATCCTGAACCAATCATTTTTTTTCTTTACGCCAGCCTTACGCTCGCCAAACGTGGTTGCCGGTTTGAGATTTTTGCAGACCGAGGATTTTGTAGAACGGGAACACACTTGAGGTGAGATTTCGCTGTATCAGTGGCATTCAACATCCTATGTTATAAGCTGTAAATGAAGCAACGTCTAAAAAATGTATGTTTTCTGTTTGTTAGAAACAAAGCATTAGATGTACGACAGGCGCCATATTAAGGGTTTCGCAATAGACCTGGCAACCCAGTAAATATGACGCGCATTCTGTGTGATACAGTTGTGGTAAGAGCACCGTCGAACCGACTTCAGTGTCGCATTTTTATGCACTGATCGGAACATTAAAGGGCTGGAATGTGCAGTCGTAGGTGTTTTGCGGCTCTGAGCTATTGCTTAAACAGTCAATCGTCTATCCTGTGACGGATCTTCTGTATTTGGTACGTTCCACTACATTGCTACTAGAACTGAAAGAAGGATAAAATGGTACAATGTGACTGCTTGTCTTGCGGGTCCTTTGCCGTAGGGTAGTTGCGGTTGGAACTTCAGCTCACCTCAACCCCTTGCCTCGGACGAGTTGCTAAACACCTTTCTTCCTCTGGGAGTAATTTAGATGACATCCTATTCAAAACTTCCTCAAACTGTCTATGCATTTGGATCGGAAAAAATGATGCAGACTTGGCACGGAACGGCACGTGCCATCGTCCAAGCTATAGACTCGGGCATTGCGCTACAGTCCAAGCTGTCGGTATCTGACAGTTTTAACAGGATGCGAATTGCCACTGATATTTAGGCGAGCTACCAGTATTTATCAGACGTCTCTTCTTAGGATTATTAGGTTATTAGTTGTTAGGATTCCGTTTGAATGACCAGTTATTCACCCCTGTTGTCGCTGGTGGTTATGTAAACAAGAACTGGCTCACAGGGCCGTCAAGAGATAATGAAGCGAATTTATTTAATTTAGTGACTTATGATGCTAACTAAATGATGCTAACTTACCGGTGGACAAATGACACTATTCATTTGCCCTTAGTTTTAGTAATGCTTAAGTTAATGTTTAGCTGCAGTGTCCGTAGGCGCATGTCCATCAGTTTTCCTGGAGACCAGAACGATGGGCTCGAGAAGCATCAACAGACTGATTTATAAAGATGATTTAGCTCCATGTAAAACCTTTCTGCTAAAACGTGAAAATCCGATTCGTGAAAATCCTGATGATTTCCACATCATAGAAATGCCACGGAGTGACGTGTAGATGAAAAATCCTCTTTATGGTGCCGTGGTTAGCCTGTGTGAAGTTTTAATTTAACTCGGGTACGTTGCATATTTTCTCACAGATGATGCAGTATAGTCAGAAAATGCGGATTCGTTTGGGTCGGTTGTGTCGTTTTGATCGTATTTTAACGTTCATATTCGAAAGACTGAGCGTGTGCCACACAGTCAGTCATCGGTTTATGGTGATGTACGATATGAAGGTGATAACTAAAACGGTTGCTCATTTTCAGCTAGTGTCATTTGTTGCCTTTGACGTCTGATTTATTTATTTATTTATTTAGTCTTCTAGAAATGTACATTAAAAAAAACCCACCTGGTAGTTAGGGTTTTGGCAAAAGTTAGGATATATTTATTTATAACTGTTAACAATCTCATTGAGATGACAGCTACCGTTCTATCTAATGTTCAGAATAGTTTTAGCCTGTTTTTACAGACACTTGCTTTTGTTTGCTTGGAGGTCTGTAACCTGAACTTTAAACTTGTTGTGTTTAATTGCAAGTATCAGTTCATCTCTACAGCATGTGAGACCAGGGTTAAACTCTACCATCCGTGCATGTTCTTGTTTCCTTAAAGGAAACCCTTTTCCATCGAGCACCTTTAAATTGCACCTTTTTGAATCGGAGCTACTGGTTTAATTTTCATTCTAATTCTGTACAGAAGAGTTGACTAAACAAAGTTCATCAAGGTCTTCTTCTCTTGGCTCAGACACCCACTCACTATTGTCCCATTAAACATGGCTGCACAGACCTGACTTGTCCACCAGCAGCTGAGATCGGTATGTTTTGTTTAGAGGGTCTACAGCTACTACGGTCATCATCAGCTCAGACTGTTGCAGCATTTCAATAAAAGAATATCGGGGAAGCCGCCACGATATTTGGAGATACAATAAATAAATGAATAAGTAAAGTGTGTGTAAATATATATCTGCGTATATCGTGTATAATATATGTAAACTCAGTCCTGTTTGTAAAGTTGCATGTGAGTGAGTGTGTCATGATGACATGAGGAATAATAATGCAGCCATTGTGTTCCTGATTAAGGCTTAATCATAAAGCTTCATGTCGCGCTGACTTGGCACGGGGTGACTGTGATCTCGTGCTCTGCTGCAAATGAAATGTCTTTGCTGTAATTAAACAAAGATGCTAGCCTTCAGCTAAGGTCAAAAGGATTATTTTAGACAATTGCGTGGGCTATAAAGTTGGCGACGAGCACATCAAACGAGCCTATTGCTTTTTGTTTAAGTTTTTTTGTACAACAAAATGTGTTTATCTGTCTGCAGCTCTCTGAACATCTGAACGTCAGATGGACGGCATGCTTTTGGTAGGTGTGAAAATCTACCTGATTACAAGAATCTCACACCCAGTCAGTAATATTTAGGTAGAAGTTATAACTAAATAATGAGAAAGTGAAGTGAAGAACAACACATGGTGAGAGCAGCTATATGTAGCCTGTGGCAAGTTTATAGGTTGTTCCTTTGCTGAATTTATGGTTGAAGCGTGTCTAAACCAACAGTATCTTAATGGCTTTCTGAAGTGGTCTGTATCAGGCATAAACTGGCGATATAATTCAAGTGAATGGAGGCAAGATAAGCACTTTGGTGATGGTGTCTTGTGTGTACTTGGTGGTTACTCAGAAATCCTCTGAGATTGTATGTGTCAAACTCAGGAATAGCTGAATTATTGTGTTGTCTTAATTGTTTTTGCTGCTTCAGTTGTTGTTGTTGTTGTTGTTATAGAGTAGACTACATATTGTGCCTCTTTCCTTTCAGCTGGTTTTGGGAGTATGGAGGTCTATTGATCTGTGCATGCAGTGGTGGAAATCTGCAGCCAGAGCTTCTTTTCGTGGGTCTTTAGTTCTACTGCTCAAAACTGACCCATAACCGGAATCCTGTGAAAGGACTTGGGAAGGAGAACATATCTGGGTTAAATGTCTTAGTATCAAAAGGTGTGAAACTGAGTAGAGGATCTTTTAAGAGGTGCCTCAAAAACAAACTGTGCTAAAGACCTACAATGGAAAGGCCTTTTGGCAGAAATGCCTTCCAGGAGCCACTGGTGGGTATGCAGGGGCCTTGGGGTTGGGAGGAGGGGCCCGTCTGCTGGAGCAGGCTGAGGACGTGAGGTTTGGCAAGGATTAGCACAGTTTCCCCTCTTGCACCATGGGTTCAGCTTGAATGAGTCAGTTCTGCAACACACTGAAGGCTGCTGAACTGCAGGAAGAAATATGCTGGTGTTAAAAATGCAATAACCGCCGTGCTTATCTTTGATTTATTCAGTTAATTAGTTTTTGTTTTATGTTGTGGAATAATTACCTGCAGTAATTACCAAACTCCAGATGACATTTTTAGAGCAAAGTAAGGTACACTTGGGTAAGCAAAATATTAGCCGCGCTGTTTGTTTTAAGAAGCATTTCACATGACTCCTCTACTTATTTCCATCTTTGAAGGAGTAGCACGGACTGAAATGTCTCCTTCCCAAAACCGTTTCTGTTTATTAATGTTAAAGTCTTCTTTGGTAAAGAAAATTAAGATAATGTCTTCTGCTATGTTTTCTTCAGAGCAGGAACTGATGCTACATTAGCTTATGTCGTAGCACTAATGAGAAGTGTAACATATTCAAACAAAACAATTTCTTTTAACTGGCACTCATGTTTTAGACCCTTAATCTGGATTATTGATACTATGATCCAAATGTCCTACTATCTAAACAATTTAACTTACAGTAGTATAACAACGCTGCTCTTATTACTAAAATAACTCTAGCTGTAGGTTCTTGAGTTAGATTATAGAGATGAGCACTGACAGAAGGCTGGTGCTTTGTGTTGCACCACTCTATGTTATATTGGTACTTTATCTTTAGGATGCCGAGCCACAGCACACAGGACTTGCTGTTTCAGGAAAGATGCTAACCAAAGTCCGCATTAACAGGACAAGGTTAAAACTCTGGGAACTGCACTTGGTCTTGGTAAAAAAAAACAACAACTGGTGAATACAATAAAGAAAGGAATCCTGAGCGTATATTTCTGTATCTCTTGGGCAATGAAACAAGAGTGGTTCTCTCATTCTCCTCTGGAGTTGAGACAAATGAATGTGTTTCTTCTCTGCGTGAGACCCTCCTCCGCATTGTTGTGAAAGGGCTCAGGAGAGACCCTTCTTATGTTGTCTATCAAACCTTGTTGAAGCACTCATTATTAAGTGTTAATGCGGTCTGGTTGCCACACAGACCTGAGAATGGCTCCCAAACAGATCAATGGGGAAATCCTGTGGAGGATATCTGTAACAGCAGTGACGAGGCACTCTTCATTTAATACCATCACATTCTTGATTTCGGTTTTACCAAGATGAAACTTGAGACTAAATGTTGTTTAACCACAGTAGTCAATCAGTTTTGGGGGGCGTTCTCAGCCAGTTCCTCTCAATGCTATTGGAAAATCTTTCCCAGATATGTCTACTCAGTCTACAAGTGAGTGTATGTACAGAAAATTTGCATGTGGTTCTCTGATTTCATACTTTGAATGTCTCTCTGTTTCATATGAGATTTTAATGGAAATTCACTGGAGCATTTCAGATTGATTTCTTTGTTTTCCCAATGCCTTCTGTTTGTACTTTGCTTTGCATGCTGGTTATTCTGTTCTCTGCTACCTCCAGTCCTGCTCAGCCTGGATTTCCACCACCAATCGCAGAGTCCTGAGGCGCAAGACCTCTTGAACTATCTGTATTTTTACTGATTTGTTTCTTGGGCCCCTGCATCACTTTACAGAACCATCCGGAGTTCGAGTGCTTTGTCCCTTCCACCGAGGATTGCTGTGGTTGCCGTGATTTAACTTCCTTAGTGATAGTGATCCACTGTGGCAGGAGTAGGATGTGGAAACCATGTTTTCCCCTGACACCATCAGTATCCTATGGCTAGGAAATCGGACAAGCTCAGAGCCCCTTTTCATCCAACCTGGGCCTCGTTACTAAACATTGACCTGTCTGTGAAGGTGTTGAGATGTTGAGATGACAAGGAGCCAAGCAGAATAATCCATTGTGAGGTTCTGACGTTGCCTGCATCTTTCTCAGGGTTCTTCTTTCCATTCCTGTTCTCTTCAGACAGACAGCAGCAGATGTGCTGTGGTGCTTTGTTTCAGCCTTTCTCATTACGACTCGGTGAGAACTGGTCAGCACCATTGCCTTCCATTCCTGATGGACTGTCAAATTCCATCAAAGTTTGGAGGAAAAAAAAATCCGGCAAATAGAGTACAGCTTGTTCTAGTCTCTTATCAAGTTTAGTGTACGTGTTGTTCTTTCACTCCTTTGGCTTTTACTTGAGATTAGTCCAGGCTACACCCTCCCAATACCACTCTCTCTCTCTCTCTCTCTCTCTCTCTCTCTTCCTCTCTCTCTCCCTCTCCCTCTCCTTCTCTCTCTCTCTTCCTCTCTCTCTCTCTCTTCCTCTCTCTGTCTTTTTTCACTGTCTCTCCCTTTCAGTCTCTCTCTCTGTAAATGAACTGCAACTGCTGACAAAAAAAAAAGCTTTAAAAATGAAAAACATGCACTATGTGAAATATTGTGGTCTGAGTGTCCTCTGGTCTAAAGGACAGGTATGGGGCTGTGACTCTTAAGGGCTCTTAAAATACTACAAGAATACTACAAATTACTCTTATTGGCCTTTGCTATAATAAACATTAGATAATCACAAATTATCCACAGAATGTCTACTGGAAAATGTCCATGAGACATCAGCAAGGAAGTTTGTCTGAAATCCAGGTCACTTTTACGTGAGTCCACTTCTCCCATTACAGTAGTGAGTGGCTCCCATAGAAGGCAGAAACTGTGCTGGGATCAGCTGCCATTACAGTAGCGAGTGGCTCACATGGAAGGCTGGGACTGTGCTGGGATCAGCTGCCATTACTGGTCCGTTTTTATGCTTTTCCTTTTTTTTGCCTTCCGCCAGCGCGTCCGAGCACTGAGTTCACGCAGGGCAGCCAGTGTTGCTCCGAACACCACTTTGGTCAGAGAACAGCACATGAGGAAAACCTCACGACACGACCAGTGAGTCCGAGCCAGCCCTGTGCGGTGTTTTTTTTTTTTTTACGCGTGCCTGTTTTGTCGAGGCAGCTGCTCTCCTTAAATATGCATCCTGCTCGGCAAATTAAAGACTTTGAGGTCAAAGACTTTGCGTGTCGTTTCCGGTGGAGAAGCCGCTCTGGAGGAACCGTGGGTCGAAAGCCGAGCCGAAAAGACGGAAACCTGACCAGATCAGTGTCTCTAACTGCTGTCTGTTCCCTTCTCACGTTATTTCTCAGAAGAATCCAATTCTGCTTATTGCTCAATATAATCAAGCTCGATATGAGTTTCTGTTGTGGTCTTTAATCCATCCATCCACTGCATGTCAACTGGTTTATTGCTCTCAGCTTTTTTACACTCTTTGGATGTTTAAATGAGGTTGTAGTGCTGACCTGAGGTCAGTAGCGTAGTGTAATGAGCAGGAGGAAGGGCTGTAATTACATGTGGAGTGGATGACGGCCCTGTGCTCTGGTTTGTGTTGCAGGACTAATGGAGCTGGGCACTGGGCAGCACCTACGCACCGCGGACCCGGATCTCCGCTCGTCTGTCTCCAGGGATTCCTGAAGCACGGCCGTCTCCCTCGGCCCTTTCCCCTCCCCTCGACCAGCGTCAACCCCATCCTCACCTTCTGCAGTCCCTCACCCCTAAAAGCCCCCCCCCTCCCCCCTCCCACAGGCTCCTCCTCCCTCCTCCGACATGATCGCCAAGCTAAGGCAGAACCTGCTGGTGGCCTGTTTGGTCATCAGTTCCGTCACGGTTTTCTACCTGTGTCGGCACGCCATGGAGTGTCACCACCGCGCGGAGGATCGGGTGGCAGCACCGCTGCTGGGCAGCCTGCACGCCACCCTGCGCACGGGACACAACCTCAGCAGCCCCTTCGTTTACAACAAGGACATGCCGCTCATCTTCATCGGCGGTGTCCCGCGCAGCGGCACCACGCTCATGCGCGCCATGCTGGACGCTCACCCGGACGTCCGCTGCGGCGAGGAGACGCGCGTCATCCCTCGCATCCTCGCCATGAAGCAGATGTGGAGTCGCTCCGGCCGTGAGAAGATGCGCCTGGACGAGGCGGGCGTCACCGACGAGGTCCTGGACGCTGCCATGCAGGCCTTCTTGCTGGAGATCATCGTCAAGCACGGCGAGCCGGCCGCCTACCTGTGCAACAAAGACCCGTTCGCCCTCAAGTCTCTCTCGTACTTGGCCAAGATCTTTCCCCGAGCCAAGTTCGTCCTCATGGTCCGCGACGGACGAGCCTCCGTCCACTCCATGATCTCGCGCAAGGTCACCATCGCCGGCTTCGATCTCAACAGCTACCGCGACTGCCTCACCAAGTGGAACCGGGCCATAGAGACCATGTACACGCAGTGCCTGGATGCGGCTGACAAGTGCCTGCCCGTGCACTACGAGCAGCTCGTCCTACACCCCGAGAAATGGACGAGGACGCTGCTGAAATTCCTGAACATTCCCTGGAATGAGGCGGTCCTGCACCACGAGGAGCTCATCGGGAAAGCGGGAGGCGTGTCCCTCTCCAAGTAAGTGGTAGCTGATTGGCTGACTCGTGCCACGCCTCCTGCAGGTCACATGGAGGTTGTGCGGGGGGGCTGGATGGTGGTTAGATCACAGAGCATTGTCTCCTCAGCAGATCACGAGCTCATGGGCTGTATCACACACTGCTTTAATTGAATAACAAGGAATAATTGTTTTGCTGTAATTACCATCTGCAGCAGAATGTTAAAGCACAAGCCAGCTGCATTCTGCATCTGAACATTAAAGCCCCTTATTAACTTGTTTAGCTAAGGTCCCCAACGGCCTTTCTCTTTGAAGATTTTGCCCCTGGAGCCTTTAAATAGTCCTGCCGCATTTTTGACGTATCTAACATGATCTGCTCTGTGGGTGTGATGTTCCTGGCCAGTACATTACAAAACAAGAGGCAGTTGTGGAAGTGGAGATGCCACTTGCGAGATCAGTGTTATCTAATAGTTTCCTGTCAGTGTCTAGAAAGGGGTGAGTGCTAATGGTGTGAGTGAGCGGAGGTGTGTGAGATGAGAGCTCGAAGAATGAGATGAGACACATTCCTACCATGTTCAACATGTTGGTACTGGACTGGAAAAAACTCAGCGTTTTATACGGACATGCACTACACATGAACACTCTGGCTTCCAAGACCTCGGACAAAGCAGATTCTTTCCACTGAAGGTCGTCTTTAAAAAAACAAACAACAGTCTGAAAGGGCTTTTCTACCTGTTTTATTTTAAATATGCGCTTAATAATCAAGAACAGAGCGTGATTGTTAGTCCTCAGAATCGGACAAAGCACCCTTACCACGTAAGAGACGCCCCTCTGGATATCGGGCTTCCGTCCAGATATCATCTGGGACGGGGATGCAAAGTACAGGCCTGAAGGTCCGTGCCGCTCACTTCCTCTGAAGGTGACTGGGCATGTAGAAACAGGCCTCCCCCTCCAGGACTGTCACACTCTGCCTCAAATCTCTCTCTGTGTCCACGATAGCTTGTTGGCACGCATTTATAGCTCGTCATAGCGTGTTATAGCTTGTTATAGCGTGTTATAGCGTGTTATAAAGCACAGGCTTAAGCTTCGTCTTGTGTTCTGAACGCACTCCGAAGGGCACAAAAGTATGGACAGCGGGTTCACGCACTGCCTTGACCTCTCCGTTACTGTGGCCTGTGTCGCCGTTCTTTGGTACTTTTTTTTTTTTTTAACTCAAACAGTTGCTCTCTTAAAGACGTTTGAGAAAGTGGTGGAAAAGACCATTTGAAAGCAGAGAGAGAATGTTTTGGTTTTGTTTTTGTTACCACTGTCATAGTCAACGAGGCTCTTTGTTTCTGACATCCATTAAACAAAATGGTGTTTCAGCAGGGACAGAATGGTGGGAAAGAATTGGTCCAACCTCTTGGACATAAAGAGCTCAAACTCCTAGAAGACCATGGTGCTGACTAACTAGATATTAATGTAGTGTCCCAGGATATTAATGTAGTGTCACATGTAGCGTAAGACGGTTCGTTGGCATCCAAATAAAGTATGGAGTACCTTAAGCAGTTTTAGGGTTAGGGTTACACACACCGCTTTGCCTCTGACCCTGTAGAAGTGTCCTCCCTAGCATAATGGCCACCAGAGAACCAGAATTGAGCGCAGCCAGGAACAAAGCGTGAGATAAAGTAACATCCTCACTACACACAGTGTGTCTTCCTCTAGATGTTATGTAGGTCTTCTAGTTAGGCCTTTGGGGAGACGCTTTGTGTTCTTGACTGGCTTGCATTGTTGGTACTGGCAGGAAGATCTGGCATTGTGACTGCGTGGATTAAGGAGAACTTTGCCCATTGATTATCATGGCTTTCGTGCTTTCGTGACATGGGCTTGGGGCTTGTCAGCACACTCATGCTGTCGTAACGTCCTTTGGAGGAAATTGCACAGAAACTCGACATGTTGGAAACCTTCACCACACTACAAAGCCAGCAGTGAATTATTTTTTCATATGCTACTGGATGCCTTGAATTTTCCTTTGGTATCAATAAAGTATCTATCTATCTATCTATCTATCTATCTATCTATCTATCTATCTATCTATCTATCTATCTATCTAGCTATCTATCTATCTATCTATCTATCTATCTATCTATCTAATATATACACTTTTTCATTACTGTAAAAGATAGCGAGGGGACCAAACCAATTGGTCGTGTGTTTTCAACTAATCACATTGAATGACTGGAGGTCAGTAAAGCCAACAGGGTGATTAGTAGCTTCGCCAGTATTATTAGGGAAGGGTAAGTGAAGTATCCTAGATTTACCAGATTAGTTGTGTCCTGTGTATGTGTACTCCAATAGAAACATGTAAATAAATGATCTTCTGTGTGACTTGCTTCTTTTTGGTCCTATAGGTTCACCCTGGCCTGTCCTGTAGGTTCACCCTGGCCTGTCCTGTAGGTTCACCCTGGCCTGTCCTGTAGGTTCACCCTGGCCTGTCCTGTAGGTTCACCCTGGCTTGTAAATCATGTTAGTAAGACTAACAAGGACCAAATGAAATGCCTCTTGCGACATGCAAGAAAAGACTGCAGTCAAATCATATTTTTCTTCAGTTCTGAGCAATTTTTAAGTAATCCATTAGATACCCTCCATACAAAAGAACTGGAAATTGTTTTGTTGCTTTTATTTTTTTGAAGGCCTTTTGAAAGTGCACACCCCCGTCATTGTGAAGTCAAGTCTCCTGCCTCCAGTTCTCATGCTTTGATGGGATGAGGTTTTAACGTTCATGTGTGTTGTATGGTGCCAGTCATTCATGCGAATCCCACGGCGCGACCGATGTTGACGTTAACCATGTGCATTGTGGGTGTGCTCCAGTGTCCCCTGTGTCCTGAGGCATGTCTAGAGTGCTTGAGAGCTTCAGAAACCACTTAAGAGTTTCAGTCATGGCATGGTAAAACTAGCAAGGGACCTTCAGTTATAAGAGCCATTGGTTCTGATCTGTTAGCTCTTTCAAAGCAAACTGTAAGCCTTGGTGGTCAGGTAAAAGCCATGTAGAGTAGCTTGTGCACACACAATGCTTTGTGGGGGTTTTCCCCAAACAGTCCCACACACTAACCCTGACCTCTGTAGGGGAAAGGGTAGAAATAACCATGGCGAGGAGGCGGGGCTAAAGTTAAAACTGTGCAGATTGGAGCGCTCTTGGACTCCTCAGGTCTCCAGACAGTGGCCTAGCCATTGAGCACATGCATCTCGTTCTTCGTTTCATTGATTCCAATCAAATATTAATAAAAGGGCGACCCCTTGAAGATAGCCTTTTTACACTACTGATGGAAAAGGTTTCACCCAACACAGTTTGGTTTTCATCGATGGCTTTGTAACGTGTGTAATCCACCAAAGACAAGGAAATGAGGAACGGTTCAAACTGGTGGGACAGACTACGGGGAGACCAGCGTAGATGAGCAGGATCCAACCAGCCACAATTCAGACTCAGCCTGTGGTGGGTGGAGGGCACGTTCACGCCTGACGCTCCCCTAGATGGACAATCGGTCTGCACCGTAGCGACCGTCACCGATGGAGACGGACGGTCTGCAGAACATGCCGGCTCAAACTCCCCAGCCCTCGGGGGGGGGTGGATCCGAGGAACCATAGTTCATTTCGGAGAAGGCGCTGATGGGATTTTTAGGTAGGAATGGGGAGGGCTTGCAGCGCTCTAATGGCTGATGAAAAGCTCACGACCACACCCTGAATCCCAGAAGGGAATCGCAGAAAACAGTCCATTAAATCTGGCCCACGGCACCTGCAGGGCGAGAGTCCGGCGAGTGTCTGCGAACAGGCAGAGATTTGGCCATTACTGGGTCCAGTGGAGCAGTGAGGCTGATGTTTGCCTCCAGGAATACACAACCCCACACAAAAGCACTGGAGCTCGGCATGAATAATTAACCGAAAGCCTTAGGCTATTAAACAGAGCCTATCCGTGAGGAACCTCTTGCAGTGTGTGTGTGTGGGTGCGCTCGTGTGTTTCAGCGATTGGGGGGTGGGGTGGGTAGAAGGTTCTGGGCGGGCGATCGGTTCGGTGACCTCAGTTTCAGGGTGTCGCATAGCGACCGTTGCCGCAGCGGATGTATCTGACGGGAACCATGTCCACCCCCCCCCGTGCTGTTCTCAGACACGACGGCGGTCTGTGTTTTCTGTTTGGAGCCTTACTGGCCATACGGCCTGTGGGTGGAGAGGAGGAAGGCTGATCATGGCCTGTTTTGGCCAGACCTTGTGAATGTGAGCATATGAGAGACTCAGCTGTAAGTAAGCCTGCGAACTGCAGTATTTACCAATAGCCGGTCTGTCAAGTTAGTCAAGGAGTGTAGCTATTCAGCATCCCGCAAGCTGCCTGCAGAGGTGTCCTGTGCAGTGACGGCCCTCCCTCACGCCTCCCGCTCTTCCTGCATCCACACGGGATTCCAGCAGCACCTGAGAGAGGTGACGGCACGGTCTCCTACGCCCCTTCGTTTGTTGGCCGTGGCAACGGGAGGAGAGAGATGTTATTTTTCAGGAGAATGGCATGACTCATCAGTGGTGGCAAGGCGTTCAGGATTTGGCTTCAGCGTTTCTGTCACACGCCCCGTTTCTTAAAGCACGGTTTCAGACGGAAACATTTTCCATTAGTGGAAAATATCTCGTGCTGCAGGCTTCTTGTAAAAATGCACAAACCAAATATACAAAAAGCCAGCAATCCACTCCGTCCTGTGAAAGAAAGAAGTCTATTAATCATGCAAGGAGTGGTGAAGTGCGATTCCTCCACCCTAAATGGATTACTGAAGCCAGGGGCCGTATCGGCCGGGGACCTGAACAATGAAGCGTAAAGCGCCGCTTGTTGCCGGTGTAAATGGACTGCGTGGCCTCTGGGGAAGAGGCAGCGTCTCTAGCTCAGGAAGATCGGTGTGAGAGCGGGGGGCACAGGAGCTGCACCAGGGTTTTCCAGAGACCTTGATGGGGCCTTCTGGAGGTACCGCTGCCTGGAGGTGCTGTGTATGTGTGGAGAGGGTACAGGAGGGGTGGACTCCTGGTCAGGAGGTGCTGCATATGTGTGGAGAGGGTACAGGAGAGCTGGACTCCTGCTCAGGAGGTGCTGTGGATGTAAGAGGTGTGTGAAAAAATGTGAGGCAGGCTCCTCCACTCTCCATGCACACACACACACACACACACACACACACACACACACACACACACAGGCCTCACCTTGCTTTCTTGTTTAGTGGAAGATGAATGGAGTTTATGGCCTTAAAGCAAATAAAAGGCCCAAAATCTCTCGACTGAGCCGTTGTATTTTGGACCTGCCGGGACCAAAGGACTCCTGCCCTGGTTGTAAAGGGGCTGTTCTCTGATGTTCCTCAGTGCCTTGCCTGCAGATGGGGGCTGACTGTCGTAATCTGTTCCCCATCTGGTTCTGGTTCTCCACAGTGGGGGGATAAAAGCTGGGCTGTGTGTCTTCAGTAGTCTCTGGCTCCAGCAAGGCCGCGCTCCTCAACCCACCGAGCAAAGATGGAGACTAATACATAACATTCCCTGTAAGCACCTCCCCCATCCCTGGGGCACCCCACACGGGTAGAGAGCACATTTAGAATGACTGCTTTTGGCCTTTACTTTTAGGGAGGGGTTTTCACTTCTTGCCTTCACAGAAGTCTCTGAAGCAGGAAATGCATAGATTAAACCAGGAATGTTGTTTTCTTATTGATAACCAGTCAGGTATCAATCGCATCAGCACTGATGTTATGATGTCACTGACTCTTAGAGAGGCTGCATGTTGGGGCAAATTGTCCATTTAAGTCACTATTCTTGTGCATTTTGATGAATTAAGCACCACATTTATGCTTAAATGTCAATCTAAAGTATTTGCCTCCTCAGCTGGGGTTTTGGCCCTGGGCCAAGAAGTTTCTGTATCTGTATCTGAATCTGACCACAATAAACATTGTCAGTTTTCTGGCTGCGGTTTCGAAAATTCCCCTTCATTGTAAATGTGTGCATACCACACAGCTTCCAGAGGTCAGATCTTGTATTTTCTATGCAAAACCTGGACTTTCCCTTGGTTTGATCCCAACTTATTCCATATATTATTTCATACAGATCAATAATTTATCATAGGTGTAATATAATTCGTGATCTGCATACAGATTTGCTTGCGCATGTTCGAGTGAGTCAGTCTGTAACCATGGAAACGGCGTTGTTGGGTTTGCGCTATTTGAAACGTAAAGAAGCAGAAGACGGACACACATGCCCGCACGCGGCACGCGCTTTTCTGTGTGATGTTACGTAAGAATTTCTGTGGATTTTTGTGCACGTTTGCAGTGTTTTCTCAGGCAGGTCGGAGTGCTCCGGCCGTCCGGCGCTGCAGCCTTAACTACAGAGACGGTTCTGTCGTTGTCATTATCTTAATCAGATCTGAGCTTTTATGTACTCCATGTAAAGTGACGCACGGTAACAGGGGGAATGATCTCAGAGTGAAAGGCCATTCACTTGAACCATTTACATGCCACTGTAAGTGGGAGGAAGCCCCAGGCTTTTATTCTTTAATTGGATCTCACGATGCAGTTAGGGCCAATTAGGCCCCGGCGGTTGTAAGAGGAGGGGCGGGGCCGGGCCGGTCCCCCCCCCCCGACGACCGCTGTCTCACTAGCTCCCCCTGCTGACGTGGAAGTCTCCCGTTGTGTCCCACAGGGTGGAGCGTTCCACAGACCAGGTGATCAAGCCAGTCAACGTGGAGGCCCTGTCTAAGTGGGTGGGGAAGATCCCGGTGGACGTGCTACGGGACATGCCCGTCATCGCGCCCATGCTGGCCCGGCTCGGTTACGACCCCCACGCCAACCCCCCCAACTACGGCCGACCCGACCCACGGGTCCTGGACAACACCAGACGGGTGAGTGGACCGCACACGCCAAACAAGAACCTCACTCGCACTCTTTAGGCTTCGCTGGGGACAAAGTGCTGCTTGTTGCATGTCATAAATTGGAGCAGGTCGCAGGTCACAGGTCGCAGGTCACAGATACCGCATGCAACCTGAAGTTTCCTGTATGAGATTCCACTGCAGCAGAAACAGTGAACCTGCTGGGTCATCATCACTGGGGGAAAATCATTACTGGTTCATCATTTTCTGATGAACCAGCAGTTTGAGGACGTGTGCTTAATAAATGAGCTGATATGATGTGGAAGTATGCAGATTTCCTTCTGGAGCTGACGTGTGCAGTATGTATGTGCTCTGTGTGTGACCCATTTTAAAATGGGTCTGTTCTCCTTGCAGTATCAGGTGGGGAAAATAACACGGTCTCACATCTCATGTGCTCTCAGTGTCGTGGGACTTTTGTTTATCATCTAAACCAAAATCTGCTAATCAGTAGAACAACAAGGACTACAGATCGTGCAGAAATAAGCACTTCTTTTGTGACCTGCCACATATATTAACACTTGTCCTTGTTGAGTTTTGTGACACGTCTTATTATGAATTGTTAAAGCGCGTTTGTTTCATAAAGGGATTGGAATTTTACTGTTTTGACAGGCGAATCGGTTTTTAAGTCACTATTGTAGTTTGGCCATTGGTCCTCTGGCAATGCACGAATGCTCTCCGCTGGATGCTGTTCATGTTTCCCTGACTATTGATTTCAAATCACTGCTGATGCTTGGTTGGATGTGAGCCCACTACACTACTCTCAAGACCTAATAGTACCCTCCGTTATGAAATGAGCCCAGACAGGGAGCCTATTCAGATGTTATTCCAACGGTTACGTTATTTCTTATTCGTCACAGTCCATTACGGATGAGCCGGGGCTGATGGGAAGCTAGCAGACGTAAAGCACGTACTGCGTAAGTGGACTCCTCGTTCGCGTCTTCCCTCGGCCATTCCCTCCGAGGGCAAAGGTCACGACGGGCCGCT
Source organism: Tenebrosternarchus preto (assembly GCA_025802075.1). Taxonomy (NCBI): domain Eukaryota; kingdom Metazoa; phylum Chordata; class Actinopteri; order Gymnotiformes; family Apteronotidae; genus Tenebrosternarchus; species Tenebrosternarchus preto. The sequence goes on along the minus strand of JAOYMR010000012.1, from coordinate 13,301,401 downwards.
GCCGTTCCCAGTGTCCCGGTGCCGTGGAAACCCTCTCAAGCGTCCACCACTTCAGCCCACGGCTCTCGCCGCTGCTCCCTCCCGCCGGCGTTAACGACCAGACCGTGCGCTGGACTGCGGTCGATGAAGAGAATAAAAACCGTTCAACACCCCATAAAAGCCAGCAAGGTTTATGGGAGCAGCCGCAGGCCAGGGGTCTTCCTACAGTGCTGCTCTATTATACAGTGCTTTGATTTGGAGGGCTTTTGTATTGAGGTAGTGTTAGGGATAGGGTTAAGGGGTAGTGTTTAGGGGTAGTGTTTAGGGGCAGTGTTTAGGGGGAGGTGTTATGGGACAGTATTTAAGTATAGCGTTTAAGGGGAGGTGTTTAGGGGTAGTGTTTAGGGAGTAGTGTTTAGGGGAGGTGTTTAAGGAGTAGTGTTTAGGGGGAGGTGTTTAGGGAGTAGTGTTTAGGGGGAGGTGTTATGGGACAGTATTTAGGTATAGCGTTTAAGGGGAGGTGTTTAGGGGTAGTGTTTAGGGAGTAGTGTTTAGGGGAGGTGTTTAAGGAGTAGTGT
>JAOYMR010000012.1:13280774-13300791 GCA_025802075.1 Tenebrosternarchus preto | reverse complement strand
GTGTTTTGGGGGCGGTGTTCTGGGACAGTATTTAGGTATCGCGTTTTCGGGGCGGTGTTTAGGGGTAGTGTTGAGGAAGTAGTGTTTAGGGGGAGGTGTTTAGGGAGTAGTGTTTAGGGGGAGGTGTTATGGGACAATATTTAGGGAGTAGTGTTTAGGGGTAGTGTTTAGGGGGAGGTGTTTAGGGGGTAGTGTTTAGGGGGAGGTGTTTAGGGAGTAGTGTTTAGGCGGAGGTGTTATGGGACAGTATTTAAGTATAGCGTTTAGGGGTAGTGTTTAGGGGGAGTAGTGTTTAGGGAGTAGTGTTTAGGGGGAGGTGTTATGGGACAGTATTTAGGTATAGCGTATAGGGGGAGGTGTTTAGGGGTAGTGTTTAGGGAGTAGTGTTTAGGGGGAGGTGTTATGGGACAGTATTTAGGTATAGCGTTTAGGGAGTAGTGTTTAGGGGTAGTGTTTAGGGGGAGGTGTTATGGGACAGTATTTAGGTATAGCGTTTAGGGGGAGGTGTTTCACCATATGCCTTCCTGATAGTTTTCAATTTTCTCTTGAATCCAGACATACTACCAGCTACGTGGCTCAGTCTTTCAGGAACAGCACCAGCCTGTAATGTTTCTCCGCTTCTAGAGCCTTAACAAAAGAAGCACAACGGAGTGAAAAAGACACAAACCCCTCCCCTGAAACTCTCCAGGGCTCACGAAGGAGACACAGACACCGTGTGTCCAGGCCCTGTGACGCATTACTGACACATTTTCCCCGCACTGCGTTTGAAAAATTTAAAGATCTCTAGGCACAGAGCTGGAGAGGTGATGTGCCATATGGCTGCTGTCCCACTACAACAGAATGGAGGCTAGAAGTTGCTAAGAAAATCATGTGTTTGCTTACTGACTGAAATTGTTGTTTGATTCTGTCATGTTTTGTTTCTTTTTCTCCTAACTTCTCAGGGATCCATTTTATTTAGACATTTTTTTTTATTATGAGATCCAAGTGTTATTTGATCGATTGAGTCAAATATTTGCTATTGCTTTTAAACATCTCCTGTGGGTGAAAGGAATCTTTCTACCATTAGCTAGAACTACACATCGCAAGGCAATGAGGGTTTCGGTTACGTATTTCCAGAAGGTTCCTTTATATCCATGAGCCTGTGTGTAGATGTGTGGAGTTGTGTGTGGAGTTGTGTTTCCTTTGTGAGTGTGCAGACGCTTTGCCTTCATTGTGTTGTGCTTCATGTGTCTGTGTGTGTCCGTGTGTGTCCACACAGGTCTTTCTCCTGACTGTGGTTCATGTGATAGGCATTGATACACATCTGTAAGGTATTAGCACGCGTTTCCCCTGGATCGAACACAGCTGTAAGGGTTATTCATCAGACTTCCCCGTCTTCTCCTCCTCTGTGAGCACTACAATGCTCGCACACACTCACACACAAGCACACACACGCGCTGTGTGTGTGTGTGTGTGATGGGGACTGGCCATAGGGCTCAAAGCATGCTCTCCAGGTCCAGTACTGATGGATCTCGGTAATCCCGTCCTGTGTGTAAGCTGTACGTCATCTCATCGTCCCTCGTGTCATGCGATGTTTCCTTGGTAACACGTCCTGACAGCAAGGCGGGAAGCGTCCCGGCCCAGCTCAGAGCAGGGAGGAAACCTGCGGCGTCAGGGTCCCAGTTCACTGCAATGATCTGTCCAATAAAGAATCCATGGGTTTGTACTTCTCTACTAATGTAATTAATTGGCTTTGACACATCACGAGTTGCATGTGTAATCAATACCACTGAGCTTTAACTCATTCCACCGGCGCCATTCGTACCGTTTCGGCCCGATCACCTCCGTTACGCGTCATGCTGACGTGCTGGTTTTAGACGTTCATCCCACGATGGCAAACGTCTGACACAGTGAAGGGTTCCATTAAGTCTGAGCCCGTTGTTCACTGGCACCCGTGTCTCTTTTGAGACAGTAATGTCTACCTCAGCGAGTGAAAGCCTCAGCTCTGACATGTCGACATTTTCAGTGCCACATATTGATCTTGTCCTGTGCAATCATCCCACGCAAGTAAACAAAACGTGCTGCTCTATGTGCATTTGAGTTGAACATTAACCGTTACTGTTCTTTCGAAAAGGCAACACATTTACAACTGGAGCCAGGATCCCCAATACAATCCATCTGATATTTCCCATTTTTGGGGGGGAGGGGGATTTTAACCTCAGCTGCTTTTAATTATTGGTCCACAAGAGGGCGTTTTCTGCATTGCAACATCCTTTTGTCTGGGCCTCAGCAAACACACCAGCAATGGGCTGAAATAACAAATTCTAATAACATGCATATGTTGAAATATAATTTTACATTAAATGGAAATGTATTTTACTCTATTTGATTATACATTCAAAACATGTTGACTGCTTTTGTGGTTAATTACAGAGTACAAATCTGACTCCATAACTTTGTATTTGATAAAGCAATGTTTAGAATATCAGTTAGCTATAATGTAATACAGGCATGACTTGTTTACCTAATCTGAGAATGTTACTTAGTCCAAATAGATTTGATTTACTTAACACAACAAAATATCTGAATATCTAAATGTTGGCATTGGCTTTCTCCAGTCTAACATCAATATTGTTTATAATTCTAAACTCCCCTGGCAAGTATTTGAACACTTTTTAAAACCTCAAAAAGAAAAGCAAAGAAAACGAAAACAACTTTAAGAACCATTTGAATAGGAACTGCCAAGAAATAAACAATGATTTACCCTCTGTGGATGGAAAGACCTGCTTCATACATATGATGTCACTGTGACCGTTCCTGTAGCCAATCCTATGCAATATCACAGCCCACCTAACTCCTCCCACTGTAGCTAACTCCTCCCTCCTCAGCCAACTCCTCCCACCCACCTCCACAACTGGGTAGGACTCACTGCTTCATACGTTCCATAGGCTGGAACCAGATGTGGCTTTTCAATGTTTATCCAACCATCTCTGGTTTTCACCACAAATATTTACTCTTGTTTATCTCCGTCTGCTCAGACATAAACGCCGTATGCTTTGTGCTAGTGCATAGTGGAGATGACAGAATACGGTTGTCCACTGTGGTCTGAAGAGATGCTGAAGGGTTGCTATGCAGCCAGAACTAACCCACTCGGCCTCCTCTCCTTCGGGGTTGGCCGTTACCCGTGGACTGGTGGGCGAGAGTTAATCTCCTACATCACCTAAAGCCTGTTGTAGATATAAGAGAGGATTCTGGTGGGATTGTATTGTTATCCAGAAGGACAGAGATACGCAGCCACTATTGGTGTTACCGTTTCGTTACGCATGTTCATTATGCGGGCAAGTCTTGTTACAAGGCAGGGAAGCTGTTTCAGGCAGTTTGAGAGTTTACATACAACGCACAAACAGGGCAAAGTAGCAGCTGGTTGTCAAGATGACATTTCTACTAAGGTGACGGAGAGAGAGAGAGAAAAAATGGAAGGGGAGAGAGAGAGAGAGAGAAAGAGAGAGAGAGAGAGAGAGAGAGAGAAAAGCCAACACTAGCAAGCCAAACAGCGAATTCCTGGCATCAGCAAGCTTCCTATTAAAAGTATATTTCAGTTTTATTGAGTTTTGACCTCACCTTCTCTCAAAAAAAAAAAAAGTAAGTAAGTCACAATGACAACATTCCACTCTCCAACCCCTTAAATGTTTGAGTCATAAACACTTTTATGGAGTTGCTGGACTGAAATAAATGGGAGACTAAAGAAGCTCTTACTAGTTCAAACAGAAAATTTGAAGGAACTGTTTGAATAAGGAAGGACTTATGAAGTAATTTTGCCAATGTCATTTGGCATTTAGATGAGCATTTAGATGCATTTTATTTGATCACAAGCTTCTTTAATCTGTCAGCATTCTACATATATAATGTAGATTAGCATGCATATTTTTAGACTGCTGTGACCCAGACTAGGTCAGCTTAGATCTATAGAGAACCATTGGAATATTAATAAGATAGCACAGAATTACAGAAAGTGCTTTAATACACTGTCAGTGGATAAGAAGTAGCAATTTGGACCAGGGCAGTGGTGTTGTGGCAGGCTAAACCACAGCCTGCACAGAGACACGGGCCTCGGTACTGATTGGGCCTCGGTACTGGTTCCTGCCGACTCCAGAGAATAAAGAACGGCTGTGAGAAAGGATCAGGATTCTGGCGTAGGAGCGTCTGAAGTCTTAGTACGGAAGTACATCTCAATTTGTTTTACTCTTCTTTAAAGCAGTGAGATGTAAACCTTTCACTTCCAGCACAGGCGGTGCAGAATCGGCAGCATATTTTCACCTCTCTGATGGAGTTCATCAGACAGCGGGATGTTTCGGAATCCCTCAGTGCTGATCTTTGTTCCTCGCGCCCTGCCTTTCTGCACATTGTCAGATTCTGAGAACTGGAGAGTTGCTGGAGAGTCCAGCCGTTTCATTATGAAGGCTGCACACCTGGAGAGGTTTCCTGACGCAGTGTTTAAAGGTTCGTTTGGCTTCACCTGACCTGTTTGTATTTGCTGTAATTCCCCGGGCTAAATCGTTTGGCATTTTGCAATCTAGGTGATTTGACAAGCGCGGCGGTGTAAGTGTGTGCTGTAAGGACGTAGTTCCTCCTCATAATCCCAGCCGTCGGCGGGTTTTTGGTGATGTACGTCAGGAGGTCGTTCTTAATCTGTGGTGGAAGAGCTCTGATCTCTTTATTCATCTACGTCCTACTGTGTGCTGTGAATTAGCACATCTTGAATCCTTTGCAAAGCCGCAGTCGATATATATTAAGTGGCTTTGCGGCTCCTCTGATCGATGTTGAGCAACTGATATTAAGATCAATAAATTCTTGGCCTAAGGACGGTACAATCAGGGAAACAGTGGCTTTTAGATAGGCAGTCTCTAAACTCCAGTCTCTAAACTCCAGTCTCTAGACTCCAGTCTCTAAACTCTATTGGAGTTTCCATGTTCTACTCGTGTCTGTGTGGGTGTCCTCTGGGGTCTCCGGTTTCCTCCCACAGTCGAAAGACATGGGAGGTTACGTAACTTGGCTTCCTCACTAAAATTGTCCTGGTGTGAAAGATTGTGTGTCTGTGTGCCCTACAATGAGAAATAAAATAAAATAAATGTGCTGTGGTGTGTGTGTTTGTGTTCTGTGTGACTTTATGCCCAGTGGTGGGTGGTGCTCTGTCCTGGGTGGTGTCCTCTCAGCCTCTGAACTCCAGCCTCTGAACTCCAGTCTCTAAACTCCATCTGCAGGATAATCAGCCTTGCAGCACTGCAGCTGGAGATCACTTTGGGTGCCCTCTGGTCTTGATTTAGCAGAGGTTTGATTTAAGGTTTAATGTAATCAGCTTCAGTGCTCTATAAGAAGGGAAAGCTCCTGTGTAGCTGTAAAACCAGACCAAGCAGACCTGTCTGTCGAAGCTCACCACTGTCAGACCAAGAAAAAAACACATCTGAGTCAAACCCGTTAAGAGCACCAATAAAGTGAAGAAATGGAGCTCAAAAGAATTGAAACTTGAATTATTTTTATTAATCATTTCTTTTTAACCAGCATCTTCCTTGTTCTTACCCCATTTTTTCTTGAACACGTTTTTGTCTTATTGTTTGTGTTAAGCTTATTTGAGTTTGTTTCAAATAAAAATGTTTTGAATGATCTCCTTACGGTAAGATTCTGTGGCAGCTCACCTGGTAGAGCAAGGTGCTAGTAACACTGAGATCATGGATTCAGTTCCCAGGCCGTCATACTGATAAATATACGCAAGTTACTCTGGATAATGGCGTGTGCCAAATGCCATATATGTGCTTTTTATTAACTTGATTTAAAAGGGGCAATAAATAAATTGTGCACTTACTTCTCTCTAATACACTGGAGGACATGCTGTTAGCTCTTTTAGTTTGATCATTCCCGAAAATGGTCAGATTATTTGTTTTGTTCTGCAGTTGTATAGTATCTAGAAGTATCTAGACACAGGGGGGGTGGCATGTGGTGTTCCCACCTCTGCTTTTCCATATGTGCTTCAGAAGAGATCTGCAGACCCCCACCCCCCCTCAGCCTCCACCCCCCTGAGCCACAGGGGTGGTGTCTGGACCACAGGGGTGGTGTTTGGGCCAGCATAGTGTAGCTTGTGACCAGAGGACTTGCACACTTGCCACACAAGCACACCCAGACTTTCCACAGATGACACACTCAAGCAGGCACTGTTGAGGACACACACACACACACACACACACACACACACACAAATGCAGAAGGGCAGCAGGTGTGTGTACTTACACTGTGTGCATGTTATCAGTACATTTCATACATTTCTCAGAACTGCTGTCTCAAGGAGAAATATTTGAATTTTTTTTTTTACTTTTGAGTTGGTGTCAGTTCTATAACCTTTTTTTTTTTTACCTTATTTGGTGCAAAAATTTTAATGTTTCCTGACACCTCATTGATGGAATATTCATTTCTCCAGTGATAAATAGCTGAAGTTCATCTGAGGTCCTGGTTGCCTCATTATTCTCTGCATCCTGCTGAGAAGATAACAAACTCGCACCAGCCATCAGCAGCTGCCTGTGGCTCCACTGTCATGCTGCATTAATGGAAACATTAGCGGCGTTTGTGGAGAAGGATGAAAGAGAAGAGAGCTTTGATTCTGAACTCCTGCTTTCAGTGTCTTCTTGTGCTGGTTCTTGGCCTTTAATAAACAGACTTTAGAGAAACCAACTATGCTGGCTGTGGAAAATCCAGTCCGGGATCTGTTGCATGGCCGCTGGAGCGTCTCTCAGATAGCAGTCGGTTACGTACGAGAACTTGGCTCCTCACCAAAGGGTGTAGCAAGACGTGAGACAGATGCCAGCTCCTCTCACCTCCCCTTAGCTCCTCGCAGCTCCTCACAGCTCTGAAGTCTCCAGCTCTGTCCTCCTCGTGGCAGTTTTGGCTTTGGCCTCTGGTTTACAGTGATATGATACGGGGCAGTGTGGAGGCGGTTTGGTCTGTGGGAGTCTTGGTGGTTTGGTCTGCTTTCAATAATGAATGTCAGACCCCCACAGAGCTCCCCCCACCCCTGGTCCTGCGTGTCCTGGGGGAGCCAAGCCGACCTCTCTTGGCATGTATTCCAACGAGCCAGAAAAACAGCAAACCAAACACGCAGCCAGCGGCCTTTCTGTCAGCCCCTGTCTCTCGTTTCGCACAGACACGGAGTTCTGAGCAAAAAAATTTGCTAATCACAACTAGGAAACAGGAGGGGGTTGGGAAGGCAGCAGCAGGCCCTGTCGAGGAACGGCCTGCCCAGGCAGGCAGCCACAGCGGGACTCCACTCGCCCTCCTCTTTTCCATCACTCGCAGGCTCACCCGGAGAGGGGAGGCCTGCCTGTGGAATTTGAGCGAACCAGACTTTATGGGGTGTGGTCGTCTCATAGGCCATACGGTGACCGAGTTGGAGAGGAAAACGGGAGGGGGAGGGTCCTCAGACTCGCCTGTGTCTTCCTGGACTTCCTTTGGCAGAGTTAACGCTAGTTTAGGTTTCCTTTTTTTACACCTCCTTTTCCTTTCTCTCCCTCTCTCTCACTTACCGTCCATCATTCTCCCTTTCTCACTCCCTCACTCTCCCTCTTTTCCCTCACTCTCTCTCTCTCTCTCTCTCCCCTCCCCTCTCAATCTGTCGTCCATTCTCTTCCTTTTGTTTGCAGATTCAATGGTTCTTTTGTCTGTGCTTTAATTCTCTTTGTTCCTAATTTAGCTCCGTTAGATACATCCATTCTTCCAGCCTGCGAACTCCTCGCCCGACTCAGCAAGGGCATCTGGACGTGTCTTAATTGCCAGTTGTCTCTATGCCCCCTTTAGCTCGACTCGCACGCTGACTAGAGAGGCCAAACCGGCCACGTCTGACACCGCCAGCACCCAGTTCACGAGCTCCCAACCTCCCCCTTCATCTCCTGGCCTGGCTGACTGACCGGAGACGTGAACGCTGGGCTGGGCTCCGTCTGAAACCCTGGGAATTGATATTCAATATCCTCCCAGCGAGAGAAGAATGAGCCTCTCATAAGAAAAGCTCTGTTTGGGTTTTTTCACAGGGCCTTTTTCACATGCAAACTGCCTTGCTTAGCCATTTCCTTATGTCTGACATCATTCCCAAATGTGGCTGCTTTATTGGCTCTTTCAGTTGATGTCAGTTTTGACTGCCATGTTATATCAAAGTGTAGCACTGACCACATGGATGGATCCTTTCTGAGCACAGATGTGAGGTTTTTAAGTTTTTTACTGGTAAAGGAACAGGAAGCTGGAGTTTCGATGATGTATCAGTATCTCTGCTTTTGTTTCCCCATGAACACAAGACCAAATTTTTTTTGTTTTGTTGTGTTTTTCCAGGTGTTTAAAGGTGAATTTCAGCTACCTGATTTTCTTAAAGAACAATCACAGGTATGGTAGGTTTTTTGCCTGTTCTGGTCATTACATTTTTTTCTACACAGTTTTTCCCATTTGACCCTCTTTTTTAAGTGCTTACCATCTTAAAAATAAGTATGCAGAACTGTTTGTCATTGCCATTTGCTATCTTGCTTGGTTTTATTGTTTTGGTAATCCTGCTGGTGAATAACCTGCTTTGCAGCCTCCTGAAGTCTCTCAATCTTATTTATTTGTTATTTTGGTATCTGCAGATGCAGATTCTCACATTAGCACGTAGCTCTCTGGCCTCATTTCTCATGGCCCCGTGGGCCCCTAGCAAGAGAGTTCAAGCTGGATGCTCGTTGTCTGTGTGGTGGATGTATACTGCCCCCTCTTGACCAATGAGGAGTTTTTTTTAATCCAACTGCATACAATGAGACCCAAAATGCCCGATTAGTTTCCGTAGCAGTGAATAACGTTTGCAGTGTCACCAGGGGCAACTGCATGTGGTAGGACGGTGATGCGTGTCTGACGTGGCCCTTCCTCACTGGCTGTCACATCACAGTCGTTGTAAACTCCACTAAAGCAGATTGGCTCGTTAACCGGAAGGCGGGCATTTTCTTGTCAACAGATTTGCAGTGCACCAAAAAGTACTTCACAGGGATGTTCTGTCCAGTGCCAACCTCCTCACACACTGAGGTGTCTTCTTCTCTTTTACAGCTGCAGAAGTCTTCAGAAAAGCCAAACCCAAGTTAGAAGGAGAAGTAGTGGTCCAGACACCCATAAAAGTAAGTGATTCCTATTAACTAACAAAATCCTGGCTGAGGGTTGATTTCATCTGAACCAAATGTAACTTAATTGGCATGTAAAATCCCTGATGTGATTTTTGTGAGAGCTTCAGTCTGGCCCAGTGCAGTCTTCTGTTTCACATTTACTCTCAGGGCTTGAGTTTCAGTACACAGGTTTGTAACTACATCTAGTAGTTGTGTGTGTGTGTGTGTGTGTGTGTGTTTAATATTCCAGTGTATCTCCTGATTCCTGGTATACTCACTCAGTTGACCGTCATCTTCTGTTTTACAGGCAAACGGGAGGGGACACGGCAGGACCTTGGTGGACCCACACACTCATGCTGGGATTTTGCTCACACTCACACACACACACACACACACACACACACAGGCCCCTAGGCCTAGACCACTACATTGAGAACTTTTGGCCTTTGATGTTGTACTGTAACAGTGGCGGCCTAAGAATGTCATCGCTATCTAGATTTAGATTTTTTTTTTTTTTTTTTTATCATTACTCATTGGACTTTTTCCTGGCTACATAAATCTGTGATTCTGTTATAAGAAAATACAGTGAATAGCAAAGGAAATATTTATGGAAGAAAGTTAGCTTTTGAAGATGCAAGATCTATTTTGATGTTTTGTTTTATTTTCATGCCTTTGTAAATGTGCAATTCCTTGGGTACTCGTGTACAAGATCACAGCCTTGAGGCACCAGTCAGGACAGAAGTGCATTTTGTACCCTTTATTCCCAACAGTGTGATCTTTTGTACATGGAGATCTGTAATAAATGAATTGTCAGTGTTGAAGGCAAGAGTATCACTTGCATTCTCCCACTGGAGGAAAACCAGGACAGCAGAGACTATAGTTGATTGGTCTTTTTTTTTTTGTACTAAAGTTTAAAATGTCAGATAGCCAGACTGGACCTCCAATGAAATTTTTTCTCCAGTGAAATAAACCCGTCGTGTTTGGAGGAGGTTCACATGCCCGAAATAGCAGCCCATGGTGGTGGTGACTGGTGGTGACCCCTGCACCACTCTGGGGAGGGAGCGGTTCCTTCATGCCGAGTCCTGCTTCACGGCCAGATTCATCCAACAAACAGGCTCCAGTAAGCCTGGTCCTGGACTACCAAAGACTTACGACAGAGAATCAACTGATAGGATTAATCACTTCATTTGTGTGTGTGAAACTGATTGTAAAATGGTGAATTGTAAAAACTGTTGTAGAGACACGATAAACTTATCATGTAAGTTTCTTAATGATAGTTTCTTAATCAATTAGAATAGGCTTGTCCACTGTAACTTAACAAGTGCCTAGCAATGGTGGGCAATGTCAGAGGCCTTGGATGGATTCTGAACTGTGGATGATGTGTTTGTCTCTTTGTGGGAGTGGTTTCCTGCACTGCAGAGTACACCTAAATCATGGGTTAAATTACTGTGGTCCTCAGGACTTGGAGCATGGGTGGAGGCATCTATCTCCACAGCAGTTGCTCGGGATCATTTGTTTTTGTTTGGCTGCAGCACCCACTGGTGGTGACTTTAGGAGTCAACGTACAAGTTTCAGGACGTCCTCTAAGAAAACCCTTTGAATTGTGGAGATGATGAGTTGGCTTAACTGCTGTTCTCACACACACACACGCACACACACCCAAGTCTGAAGATTCTCAGTTTCAATGCTGAAAAAGCAAATGTATTTTGGCAAATGAAACTTGTGTGAAAATATGTTAGGAACAACAGTTTTTTTTTTTCCATAATACATACATACATTCAAGATAAATGATACAACTATTACAATACATACTTCATCATTCAGAGTTTGGCATCCAAACAAAAATATATATATATATATATTTTTTCAAATGAGTAGAATCAAGGTCCACAACATTAATAAGGAACATAACAGTCAACATGTAACAAAGGTCTCCACCGTTCAGTTTGTAAAGTTCTCCAGTTATACAGGGTTCTGCGAAGCACATCTCTACAACCAAAGTAAAAAATAGAATTTAAACTACAGTCGTCTTTACTGCTCTCACAGAATTAGTCCCCCCCCCCCCTTTGTATTTACAGTACAGTAGCAGGCAATGGGGCAGAGTGGGGGTCTTAAAGAAAAGGGTTTCACAGTAGAAATTAAGAAAATGATTGATCTTTCCTATACCTAACCAACAGTCATTGAGTTTTGAGATTGTACGACCGTATGACACCAAGGATGATGTTCTAGAGGCTTTGGTATACAAGCTCCTGTTGGAAGTCAATCTTTAGTGGGGCCATAATGTCCCTCCCTCATAATCACAGGCTGAGATCAACATCTGATCAGCAGGGTTTGAGGCACAGTTACTACAAAGGGCACCTGGTCAGAGCCCAGACACATGGGCCAACTGGTACAGAAGATTCACAGGAGAAAAGTGAATGGGAGAAAACAACTGTGGGTGGGGACAGGCAGCTCAGGATGGGGGAAGACGTTAAAGGGAACGGACAAACCTTTGAAGTCTTTCTTCTCATGAGCACTGAGTGCGGCACGTGTCCCAATGAGGAGCTACGGCCGGGAGGTGGGGATGACGGAGGTGTCCCGCAGAGTGCTCCGCCAAAGCCGGGAGCGTCTGTGGCTCACGGACAGCATGGATGCCAGCTTCACCCAGGAGGCATTTCTTGTGGCTGAACTCGGAGCTCAGAACGTTGCACTGGCAGCTGCAGAAAGAAGCCCTGGTGGTTTCTGGTGTCGCGGCCCCGTCAACACCACGTGGAAGCAGCTCGCCCAACACGGAGGATCCTGGGAATTGTGCCTCCACCCTCATCTTCCTGCCTCGGCTGTCGGGCTTGAGTGGAGGGAGAGTTTCAAAGTGCAAAAAAAGTAGCGAGATGGGTTGCAAGACGGGGAACGAAGGCAACGTTTAGCTTCTTCTGCAGCCGTCAGGCGATCTGGCAGGAATAACAGGCCTATTGAAGTCATCTAGACAAATATGAGAATGTAGAAACACTTTGACAAGGTCATATCATTGGCACAGTCCTTTTGGTCACAGAGGGATTCTTTAATAACTCATCTTCGTGGCTTGGTTCTTCAGCCTCTGTCTCTTCTGGGCCCCCGGGGCTGGGGTCTGGAGACACCATGGATACGACACTGCTCAGTCTGATCGAGTAGTGGCAGCTCCAACAAAGGCAGAACAAAGAGAAGAAACCTTCCTTCAGCGAGAGGCACCGGCAGATGCAGAATACTTATTTATGGGCTTGGCAGGGGAAAACAGTCACTGGTAAACTGGTAAACACTGGCCACGCCCCCATGCAAGGTCCGAGTCGCCTGTGGAAGGCAGACGGGAGACGAGCTGGCCGGTCACGTGCCGGAGTAGCGTGCAGCCGGCAAAAAAATGAAATAAAACGCAAAACTCGGAAAACCTCGGTCACAGTGTGCGCAAATCCCACAAGCATGCAGACGATCCCAAAGTCGGGCACAACGCCGTTCTGAGACGGGCACATGGTACAAGTGGAAGAGGCTGTGACGGGAGCCAATGGCGGGTCCCAGGCAGTCTCGTCGCTTCAGTCCAGGGAGGTCGGAGAGAGAACGCGGACCCTCCCCTCCGTCTCCGTGCGCCCGGAGAGACGCCGATTGCATCGTGAGGAGGGGGACAGGAGGAGAGGGCTGAAGGAGGGAGGGAGGTCTGGCAGGCTTTCGTTCGCCCTCCCTTATTTGTTTTCGATGAGCATCTGCACCTTGTGCACCAGCTCTCGTGCCACCCTCAGAATGTGCTGGACATCGTGACGTTCGGCCATTTCTGTCCACACACACACACACACAAACACAAACACACACAATGTCACCTATGTTCACCTACATGGAAATCTGAAGTTAACCCTGCAGTTTATAAAGTGCTACTCTTGACTTGGGCATCTACTCACCGTTGAAGAACTTGATGATGTCTGTGAAGTCCATGTTGTTGTCACGGATGATCTCACGATAGACCTCCACCAGAGCCAGCGCCATGAAGAGAACAAAATGCTGGGAGGAGATGCAGGGCGCCACCCAGATCACCTCCCACACGGCAAACACATCCTCATAGAGCAGCTCTATCACACACACACACACACACACACACACATATATAAGCAAAAGGCAGAATAGGTGGAGGGTTAGACAGGTGACATGTTCGCTGCGGTGTGTTGGAGTGGCTGTACCCCTCTTGAAGTCCAGCAGGAACCAGCGGTAACAGAAGTAGAAGTGAGTGTAATCTCCGTTCTGGTGCATCAGCTCGAACAGCTCGGAGTCGAGGATCTACGGGAACAGCGGGAAGCAACGACCCGTCACTAATGCCATCTGATGTCGCCATGTTTACCTGCTGAGGACATTCTGTGTTCAGCCAGCTGCCCGTAGCAACCCGACGCAAAACGTCACCTGTATCAGCGACCTCATGTTGGCAAACTGGGTGTCCATGGCTCCTCCGGTTGGGAAGTTCTGACTCATCCTCTTCATTAACTGAGTGAAACAGCTGTAGGCAAGGCACTCTGGGTGATGGGAGAGAGGGGAGAAGGAGTGGGAAAGAGGAAGAGAGGGAGAGGAGAAGAGAGAGGGAGAGGAGAAGAGAGAGGGAGCACAACGTACACCGATGTCAGCAACAACACTAAAATAAGTCAGTTCTATAATGATGAGTCCCTTGAGGTTTCTTGGGGGTTGTGTCAGTATATTTCAGGCCCATGCTGAGAGCTAAAATAGGCTTTAACTCACAGAACACTACATTTCTTAAGAGTCACACACTTTGCTCTCGTTTTCAGAATTTACTGCACTGAAAATCGACTCCACAGTTCCAGGACTGTTGACCAGTTTTTGTAACTCGGTAGAAATAATAAATTGCCCTAATAAACTTAAGCTGAAAGTTCTACAAGATTTAATATGACAATTTAGATCGAAGAAAGGCACTTTGGGAGTATGGAGCGTAAATAAAGGTTTTGGTCTTCCATTAAATAAGCAAGTGACAAAGTCAGCATTCATAGAACAAGATCTGTTGCTCACCATCGTCCAAGATGACCATCAGAGGGGCAAGGAGGTCACACATACCCTGCATGTAGCCCATCTCTAGATGTTCCCACACATAACTGAAGCCCGAGGAGAGGAGAGAGGAAAACTCATGAGACTGAGCACAGAGGGGATTAGCCACTGTAACCACACCCCTTAGAAGAAAAAAAAAAAAAAAAAACCTTCAGATAAAAGAGCTGTGTGTAGGAAAACCACAGGTCCAGGGTCGACTGACCTGCACATGATGTTGTGTAGTTTCTCAAGGTTGCTGGTGGTGAAGTAGGAGTAGTTCCGGTCGCAGCGAGCTACGTCCTTGTCTATTCTGTGCAGGTTCAGCGCCACCGTGTCCAGCAGCTCCATCTGCTCAAAAACACAGATCCGTCATCAGTTGCGCGAGATCTCATCCACGGTTGTCGCATAAAGGGTTTTTGGCACCGAGGTTTTCAAAAAATTCTCACTCCAGTGATCCAGTCGGTCCGTGATCCAGTTGTTACTTCATTAATGTTACATATGGATTACTAATGGCAACGTTTTGGTTGGTTAGTGTTAACTAATTTCATAGATAAAAGTTAGTGAGGAGAACTTGTAATACATTACAGTTAACATTTGATTAAATACATCAAAAAGGTCTATTTCTCAGGACCTGAATCTCTTGTTTAACCACTTCCTGTATGTCATTTTTGTCTTCGCTAAGAGGAGTCAGAGGTTAAAAACGTTGGTGGAAGCCTGTAGGTACCGTGTATGACGTGAAGCGTGGTGGACTGTCCTCGCCATCAGTCATCAGTTTGTCTAGCTGACTGCATAGCCGGTCCTCACTCAGCGAGCCACGCCCACTCCGCTCTCCCAACACGCCTCTGGGCGTGGCCTCGTCTCCTGGATCCTCCTCTATGCTCTGCCCATCGTCAATGCTAGACAGAATCTGGGAGTGTCCGGACGCTACCGAGTAGTTCCTGGAGGAGGGGAGGCCCGAGTCTGGCGAGTCGAACTCCACCGCTGGCCTCTCGTCAGGGGGGGCCGGAGCGGCCGGGTTCACCACGGCGGTCAGGCTGGGGACGTTGTCCCCCTCGCAGGGCGTGTCCTGCCCTGCCGCGTCCGGCTCGTCCACAGACATGAAAACCTGAGGGTGGAGTGGAAACAGCATGAAGGGAGGGGGTTGTGGGGTTGTGGGTTGCAGGTCTGAGGACAGAAAGGCAGTGGGAAAGAGCGAATGACTAGAAACTTCTTTTATAGCCTGTCCAACAAAAGATTCTAATGGATCGTTATATTTCCCATACTTTCCTACTCGACAACTAATTTGCCTGCGGAGTGTACAGAAAGTGGAACCATGAACTGGGCATGACTGCACTACAGTATCCACAGTGCACTGCTGCACAACACAGAGCTGACCTGAACACATTTGCACTGATCAGATTAACCTGATGCTTTAAGCGAATGGGCGATAAGCACTGGAAGCAACCTACTTCGTTGCTAAGGGTGGAGTCTCGGTGCACGAGTCTCATCACGTGGCTGTCGATGCTGCTCCCTGACGACAGCTTGGCAAAGATGGCCGACTGCATCTCCTTCTCCCGCTGTTTCACGATGACCTCGCAGGCCTTCCACTCGCGCATCACTTGCTTGTAGCGCGCGGCGATCTTCTCGTCGATCTGCGGACGACACAGTCGGTCAGCTCCCTCAGGGATGCTCCACCCTGGAGTCCTGCTGCAGCACATTCCACCAAGATCTTGGATTTACCTGAGTCATGTCTTTTTTCCCCATGCCGAACTTATAATGGCCCAGTAAAAAAGGCCACACCTCTTTCCTGATCTCATGCTCCACCCCACCGTAGTAAACCAATCGCAGCAGCTCCAGCTCTTTGTAGTTCTAAAAAATAAAATAAAATAAACAGATATGTGGACCTGCTGCTCCAGACAACAAACTCTGCTGCCCTCTAGTGGATATTAATTCTTTAACCATGTCATGCTAACCTTACAGTCTTTTTGGTATTTGCTCCAGACATCTTTGCTGAGACCTCCGGAAGCTTCACAAGGTTTGTCTGGGGGGACGATATTATGGTTGACCAGGGCTGACAGATGTGTTCTCACAGTGGACAGATGACGACAGTAGGCCAGCCCTAAAGCGAAGGACATTTGTTTTTGACACGATGAACATTTGAGCGGACACAGAATCCTGCATTCATAACTCAGGTGGCGCTTACAGCCGTAGAATGCTCTGGACACGATCTGCCTCTTCATGTTGTGGCACAGTAGCTTGAGTGGAATTCTGGGTACAGACAGGAAATGCCAGGTACAGACAGGAAGTGGCCATTACTATCAGGGGGCTGTAGGGAGCCGCAAAGAGTGATGGATATTGTGGAGAGCAGCGCGCTAGGCTAACGTGAGAAGGACGCCCTCACCGGTCGTGCATGCAGGTGCATCCTGGCGGGAGCTCGACGGACGCACTACTGCCCCTGGTGGAGCAGGATGGGCATGACGACACGTGACTGGTGGACTCGGCCTGCTGCCATGACGACGGGCTCCCTCCAAAGCCCTGCATCTCCATCATGTCCCCATGGTCTAGGAGGAGAGAGAGAAAGAGGGAAAAAAAAACCATGAAAAAGCAGCTCGAAACCTGTCCTACTAACCTTCATTTGAAGACCTGTTCCTCCACATTTTCACTGTGTTTTCACAATGTGGCATCGACTGTCAACAGCATTACTCACATTAGTTTAGTCTTTTAACTGAGTTTATCCAGAAGAAAGTTTTTATTTAAAAAAAAAAGGGTTGGGGGGTGGGCAGCAAGTTTCTGCTTGGAGAATTTACAAGTTCACATGTCAGCGTTAGAAAAATCAGTTTGATATCGCTGATACCAATATTGTTATGTAATTAGAGGCCTCTCAGCTCAACCATGATCAATTAAGAGATTAGTCTCTACCTCACAGTTATTCGTTTATGTGTCTGTTTGGACAATCTGTCCGATTTGGTTTCAGATCTTGGCCACCCTGAGATCCTCGGATACAGACACAGGGAGGTAAAAGAAGCCTTTAGGTAACATGCATCTGTGAAGGACCAGAAACCAAAAGGAGAAGGTATGTGAACAATGTGAGGGGCAGTGCCAGAAGATCTACCAATTACAGCGCGCCGCTGCACCTCTGCAGACAGGCATTCAAACAGCTAGAGGAGAGAGAGAGAGAGAGAGAGAGAGAGAGAGAGAGAGAGGAGACCCTCAGCCACGGCTCCAACCATGCTGGGTGCATCAAACCAAACCACGGGACAGAGGAAGACGACAGCAAATCAAAAACAGGGGGGAGGAAAAGAGAAGGAAAAAAAAAAGAAATAAATTCATGTCACCAAATATAAATGTGCTTGAGCCAGCAGAACCAAAAGAGTCAGACAGTACAGCGAGTAAATGCTCTTCACCTTAATTCTTCAGACCCGAGCTGGTGACCTGCTATAGATAACGGCCTCCGTTTGGGCCAAGACCACAAAGAGGTAAGAAAACAAAATAAAATGGAAACAAAAAGGAAAGACAGCGAGTGGGAATTTCGCAGCCGGTGGGTCTCTTGTGGACTACGGGGGGGGGGGGGGGGGGGGGAAACACTAAATAAAAAAGCGGAGTGAGATCAGCAAAAAAAAACGCCAAACAACAATAAAAACCAAAAGTAGCTTAAATAATTGTTATCGTTATTTAAATAACTACATTTTTTCATTCAGTGGTTAATACATTTTTTAAATGCATCTTTAACACATGTTTAAAATTTAAGTTTTATCATTTTTGCTTAAAAAATCACTACATTTTTATTTCAAAATTAAATCAACTATACATTTATAACATTTATTCTCGTTTTGATCATTTAGATATTTGCTTTTTATTTATATAATAAAGTCCCAAAAATCCACCCATACAAATATTTGTTACAAATAATCAGCTACAGATAAATACAAATAAATAGAAAATATGTTTTGCACCAGATTGGGTTAAATGTTACATAGGTTGTTATGTAAATAATGCATGCAGTAAGCCTACCGGAAGAGTCTGTATAGTTACCGTCGAGTTTATAGAAGTGCTAGCAACGAACCAAAACTGCTAGGCCAGCTAATGCATCGCAGAGAGCCAAAAGAGCCTCTAACCGAATGTCTTATCTCCATCCTGGACATAAATGTACCATTTTTCACAATGATACCGCTGCTTTGAACACTCATCGAGGAAATAGAGATACACACTCGCCAACACTTCTACTTATTCAAGCGTCGAAATAAGGCAGGTTACAAAATATTTACGACCTCTGTGTTAAAAGCGAAACTCATTTATCCTGCTCGCTCTTCAGTTAGCTAGCTAGCGCTAGCTGGCTATCTAGCTAATAATGTTCTGATACAGCTAGCCATGTTAGCTGATTAGCAAGATAGCTTGTAGTTAAACAGACCAGTTGTCGTCTTGTTAACTGTATGAACGGGTTATATGTTTAGTGATCCAAAAATAGTTTTACTTTGGTAAAACTTTTCACTATTATTTTAGTTTTCTGCATGATCAGTTGCTTGAAACCTAGCTAGCTAGCTAACTTCAGTTATATTTGTCAAGACGAGCCTTAGCTTGTTTAGTTGGTAGCTAGCTATGAAGCAAGAGAACTTGATCGCTTGATAGCTAGCAAACTCTCACGTCATTAAAGTCGAAGGAGCGATAGGTAGCAGCAGGTTAGAAACTGTACGCAGGTGAGCTTTTCTTCATAATACAGCATTAGTGCTTTAATGATAAAAATCCTCCAGATTAGTCCGTTTCGGTATTATTCAACGTGATCCTTATCCTGAAAACATTTAGCACTGGAAATAATGTTACTACTCTAAGAGCAGTTAAGATTTGATAACGCTGTAATAACGAATATCGGTAGCAATTGTCTTGTTTCCATAAAAGTAAAAACTCCTTTCTAAAAGACATTGTCTCAGTTAACTGAACGTAACCTGACCCTTTCACTCTCGAGGGGGTCAAGCTCGCGCATTGCATTCGGAATAACTTAACCTGTATTTAAAAAGGACAATTACTGAAATTAAATGTAAGCCATCTTAAACAGCACATGAGTGGAGTTGTGTAACAGTGAAACTAAACTGGTGGATTGCTTGTTTCAGGTGTGAATGACCGACGTGGTGCCCTCCACTGCCCTAAGCGAAATCAAGCTCCGTCTTCTGTGCCAAGATGACATAGACAACATTAAAGTGCTCTGTGGTGATTGGTTCCCCATTGAGTGAGTGTGCAATCATTCTGCCTTTATATCTGAACTTTTTCCACCATTGTTGGTGGGATTTTCTTTTCTTTTCTGCCTCTTCCAGTTTTTTTCTTGCAGTTGATGTATATATATTTTGTCTGTACCTGTCACTTAAGTATGAATTGAGTAACGGTAATATTCCTCTAATGTAGTGGCAGCTTTCTGCAGCTTGGTTTATTCCTCTAGGCCTCTGATGTGATTCATTATCTTGTTGCTTTAGGATTGACTCTTTTCTAATATCACACAGGTACCCTGACTCATGGTATCATGACATCACGTCGAACAAAAAGTTCTTCTCCCTCGCTGCGACCTTCAAGGGTGGCATCGTGGGGATGATTGTGGCGGAAATAAAAGGCAGAACAAAAGTGCACAAAGAGGTCAGGAGGCTTTTCTGCTTACCCAAGCAGCCTGTATAGAGTGAGTCATGTGGGCTTCGCTGGGCATCAGCCAATGATGCCCACCAGTCAGGTGCTTGAGTGCGTGACTCCTGTCTGGTGTGCAGCAGTGTGTTCTGTCTGTAGCAGTTTGCTGGACCCCAAGTACCACAAGTCAAGTCAAGTCAAGTCTTTTATTTATATAGCGCTTTTTACAACACATGTTGTCACAAAGCTGCTTTACAAATACATGGGTCCAGATCCCTAAT
>JAOYMR010000012.1:13235060-13261503 GCA_025802075.1 Tenebrosternarchus preto | reverse complement strand
ACACACACACACACACACACACACACACACACACACACACACACACACACACACACACACACACACACACAGTGGCAGCGTCAGGACAGCAGCTATCACCAGCTCTGTCGTTGGCTAATGAGTTGATGTCATAGAAAGGGCAGTACAGTGTGTACTTTGCTACAGAACAGGCAGCTAGTTCCAGGTACAAGTCATCACAGTGACATCTCTGAGCACACAGATGCTGCATGAGACCAGGTGCCCATCATCTGCCTCGATGCCGTCAACTTCTCTCTCTTTCAGGGGCTTTCAGTAGTCAGCGTCTGGCTCTGAAGATCGGCTGTCGGCCAGTTCCTCAAACAGCGAGAAATACATGAAAACTCCTCATCGGTCTCGTTCTCTTACCGACTCTCCCGCAGCCTCCCTCACACCTCCTCCATCTGAACTGGCAACCTAATCCTCCGCCTTGGCTTGCTTCCTTTTCATCAGCTTCCCACTCCTAAAAAGATCACGGAGCTTCAGAACACGCTGAACGAGGTTCGAGCGCCCCCGTGGCCCGGGGGTCGGCCGCCCCGCTCCCTCCGCGCATGGGGTGTGGGGGGGTTTGGCTTCCGGCACGTCCGAACGGCCGCGGTTTGCAGCTCTGGTCTGAGAGCCACTCTCGTCCTCGCCAAGAGCAGCTGGCGGAGATCCTAGAGGGGCAACCTTGGAACACCAGTACGCCTTCGCCATCACCACTCTCCCCCGCAAGCAAACGCAACACATACTCAGATTTGGTGCTCGGCACCAGGTCCCTGACAGGCAGAATTTTAATGTTTAGATTTAGAAGCGTCAGAGCCCCTCATCCAAAAGAGAGAAAGATCTTGAAGGGTGTAGAGAAAAGGTGCAGAGGAATTCAGTTTTCTCTGTCAAAAACGTCACCATCGCACATCAAAGTGTTATGAGCCATTTCTGTATGTATGCATGGTATATTTGCCACATTTTCAAACCCACTAATGGAGTTTTGAAGGCAGTGTTGGAAGATCCACTGCGCACCAGGAGGCCCTGCCCCAAACAGCCAATGCTGTAGCATTTTCAAGGCAAATGTCATCCGCCGACTCCCTCCGATCCAGAGTTAATAAAGAGTAGGGCTGAATGAAAACGTGTTCATTACTGTAGCAGCGGTGAATTAAAGCTTGTGATCATCATTCATCACTGATACGAGACACAGCTTACACAGACACCGAGTACGTACACAAATCACAGCCTCACGAACACTGAGGATATACGACTCTGCACAAAAATGGATTTCAAAAGTCATATGTCTGAGAGCTATAAAATAAGTCAATGGTTTATTTTAAGCAATGCTCACCTCCAGACTGCCAGTGCAATTAAAAAACCTTAAATATAGAATGATCTTAAAAGAAATCTTCTGCTAATCAGGTTAAAGGCATCTCTGGGGAAATGCCTGCAGACCTGCCTGCCCTAATGACTGTCTCTTACCCAGACCTTCCCCTGAGACAGTTTCCTCGGAGAGACAGCTGGAGGTTACCACACGAGAGTTCGGTCAGAATGTGGCAGACGGTCAAACCTGACACACACCGACACGTTCATCAGGGGGTCTCTGGCACATAGTGGAGAGTCCATTCTGAGGGGACTGATATATTATGGGCTTTGCCAAGTTCCTTCCCTCTCTATACCATTGGATGGGAGAAGGGTGAGTCACCAACACCAGATGCTGCAGCCTTACTGTTGGCTCCCTTCCAAAGCTCCACCAAGTCACCCAGAGTCGGCTGTCTTCCCTAAGTGGAATGCTTCCCCTAATGACTGATTTCAGATCAGTCTTCACAAGGCTATAAACCTGTGCTTTGGGTAAGTGGAGCTGGGGTGACATCATCAGACATCCTTGGTGTTAATACTGACTGAAGGTAACGCAGGCCGATCTTGAACCATGTCATATTATGTTCGTAATAATGCTTGTAATATATTGCAAAAAACATCAAAATCATAACAGATAGCAATAAAAAACCCACAATATTGTATTTAGCTGGTTTCATTTAGTACAGTTAATATCTTTGAACATGAGTTGAAGGGGTTTATACTCACTACACAGAGCGATAACATGACTGCTGTCCTCATGAACAAACTTCTTGGTGACCGCTTCCTCCATAATCTGCTTCACCTGCAAAACGAAGACTCACGTCATCACTGAAGAAAGAGGCTTCAGTGAGCTTCAGTGACGGCAGCCTCACATCCGTGCAGGAAAGCTCAGCAGCTCCTACTAAAACCTCACAGAATTACCCACAGACGCCTTTAACAAGTCAACCGTTCAACTGATGTTTTCCCCGTTTCCCCTCAGAGCGTTGAACTGGACACCACATCATCACAGTCTCTTCCTACTGTACGTACACTTCCAAGCTGAGCAATTAATCCTCACCCTTCCTGACAGGTTTTTTTTTTCTTTCTTTCTTTTATAATTAGGGAAAGGAGCAGAGAGTAATTATAGCATAGTGGCAGAGTGGGATGTGGTCACCCGCCTGGAAGCAAAATGGCTGAAGCTGGTGAACAAAGGGGCAGCAGGAGCTTTAGCTGAAGCAGGCGATAACTGAGTCATACAGCATCACTTTGTCCCAATTCTAGCCATCATGAGGCAACAGGATCAGCAGGCACATGTCATTTTTAATAAAGCACCACCATTTTGTTCCATCTTAGATGGAACCGAGACGTGGCGTTAAATAACTACTTGTACTTTAACAAACGTTAGTTATCTTATTTTATGTCTGAGTACTTTTAAATGACAGCATCTATATGAAATTGAATTTACTTTCTCAGTTACATTTTATTAGGAGCACAGTTACATAAAAATATTGATCATCTGACAGAAACTTTGCCACAGCATCATGTAAAAGATTCTAGAATCTGCTGTGTAGTCAGAGTTGCCATCTCCCAGTCAGTGTATACAGTTTAGGTTGTATCTAAACTGTATACAGTTTAGGTTGTAACTACTGCCTCCAGATCTGTACACAAAGTGCAGTTAACTAGCAAAAACAATACAAAAGCAATATTGGATGAGGTGGTCACTGGTCAGCCCACCAGTATTTGTGAGAAAAGTGTCCTTGTGTTTGCAGCTGATATTTGCAATACTATCAGGTTAACTAGAAGGACAGATATTCAAAGATTTTACTCCAAATGATTGGGGCAGTTTAGTTCAGTGGGTTGGAACGCAGCTGTGGTGGAGAGAAGAAATGCGAAAGCTTGAGAACTGTGCTGGTGAGCCTTTTACCGAAACTGGGCGTTAAATTCCCATTTTTCTGGCTGAGCTGACAGCAGGGACAATGGTTTTAATGAAGCTATTATTCATGAATTAATACAGCTGGAAGATAAAGGACAGTCACAGGCCCATCAGTCAGTGTCAGGGTGCTACGTGGAGATATCACAGCAACACAGACGTCTCGCGCGTCTGCCCCGAGACAGAAGTCGCGCTGGAAGGCTTACGCACCGTGAGCTTCCAGTTCAAGACCACGTTTAGGCAAGCGGCCGTCGACAGCGTGTTCTGGAATAAAAAGTCTAGAAAATAAATGTGCTAATCTGGACCGTAAACACAACAATGGACAGAAAAGAATAATACAAGACTTGCACCTATATTTTTAAACTAATTTATTGTCCATTTAAAAACCATGCAGATGGTAACAATCAATTTGCTTCTACTACTATAAGTATTTCAACCTCATGGTAAATATGGTTTCAACAGAATTTTAGTTTTAGATGCCCCGATAATCGTTATCCAGATCAATTTTAAATCAAGGCAACATGTAGCATTCCATTAATCTCACAAATGCTCAGTAAAAGCTTAAATTAAAATTAATGTCCTAAACACTACCACAGACTTCTGGGCTTATAGAAATCCATTATCAGCTTTATACAGGTTATACAGTAATATACTGAAGGTGAAATTGCTCAGTACCCAGAGACACCCAATTCATAATTACTATTAAACCTACATCGTCTGGCCATCATAATGAGAGACTATTATTAAAATATTCCTCAGGAACTGCAAAAGATAACCATGCAATCCTAATAATGCACAAAGCAAGCAGTTTTCATTCAATCGGCCAGAGAGTAATAATCTTCCGATAAAGTGCAGATGGAAGAAGAGATATATTATTATAGATATATATAGACAGGTGAACATAGGTGTAAAAAGAAGAGGAACATCAACAGTTTCAGTGTAGTGAACGCCACTTTGGACAGTCTCTCCAAGCTGCAGCTGTAGAAATTGTGAATTGATGCAATTGAACTTCTTAGGTAGCTGCTGATGCTTTCAGTTCCTAGGCAACAAGGAGACAGCTGACTGTAGCTTAAAGTGACAGAGTCCTGAGGTGGAACCCAAAGAGAGCCAATAAATAAATAAATAAAAAGCGCACATTTCTATGCACCGCATGACTTCAGGGATATTCCTGATGTGCCAAAACACAAAAATACACATTCCAGGTTTCTCTTTGGGTTTTTTTAGCAGTTGCCGTGGATTCATTTTTTGATGAAACAATCGCAAGTTTGTCCCAAAACATCATATGACATCCAGAAATACTGGCCCAATTACTGTGTTGAGAAAGAAATCAATATGCATTTATAAAAGCTAGAAAGCAAAAAAAATTTAAATGAGAGGCCCAGTGGGAATAATTAGAAAATGCTCATTTTCCCTGATAACGATTGAAGTGGTTTCCATTATACTTTTCCACTGGGGGACTTTTAATGCTTTAGTGCGAAAGGGAGAACAATAGCGGGGAACCACGCGAGGCAAAAAACCCTTATAAATGTCACAAGGGCTCAGATGTGACACAAAGCTTAAGGAGATATATTTTTTAAAATGTTATGTTTATTTCCCTGCAGGATTTTTTTATGTTCATGCGCCCTGCCCCGACTCATGAGATTTGGAAGAGATGTGTTTATTTACATTGTGAAAACATCTATTGTCATTACAAATTACTGCTGCTGTAGATGTATTACAGGATTTAATTTTAATAGCTTTCCTTGCTGTATCTGAGATTTACAGCACAGCGCTGAATCATTAAAATGTTTGGTTCTGCCATGCAAATGCAATCTCAGACCAACAAACATTCAATAATACTCTCATAATATGCAAAAAATCGTAGAATCGTATTACATAAAACAGTTCTACGATTAAAAACTTAGCAGCAATTATGTAAATGAAGTCTTGCGCGTGAAGTACACCGAAACGCAAAGCTGGAGAATATTAGTGTAGGTAACCAGGGCACTGCTCTGAAACACTGTAGAAAGCTCTGTGAAGGCACCTCTCACTTCAGAAACGCATGGCGAGGTTGTACTGAGGCTACCACAGCTGAAAATGCATTTTTATATACCGTTTAGAGTCAAATCAAGCATGCAAGTTTGGACGTGGGGAGGGACAGGTTCTTCATTGTAACAGTCAAAAAGTAAAACAAATTAGGCAAATATATGATAAGCGTATCTTATTCTGGGTAACAGAACCCATTCATTACTGTGACGATATGCAGCTTAAATATTTATGATTAAGGGATCACGACTAGTCACTAACTTGTTTCTAGGTTACACAGCCAGGAAATACAATGAGACCAGCTATGACTCATAACATAGTGGAAATAAAGCAACGTGACAGATGTTAATCAGTCGCTCCATGGGGCGACAATTAACGTATACGAGAAACCTTAGATGCAATTTATCTAACAATCAATTCCACGTAAATGCTGCAGTGACACTGCTGAATCTGACGAGTTCTCACAAGCTAATATTTTGCTATTGGGCAGCTAATATTTTACTCTCTTATAAACAGTACTATGGCGTGTGGAGCCACAAGCTGCAGATCATTTCCTAGTCCAGCGTTTCCTCATGTCGTTCACAATTCAACAGGTAAGGTAATTGTGACTAACCACGATTAAGAATCAAATGTTGAAAGGCTAGTAATTGTTTGCTGTCTTCAGTCGAGGACATGACCAAAACAACAACAGACATAATAATAATAATAATAATAATAATAATAATCAGCAACACGGAAATTTTAAAAATTTAAGGGTCCCCCTGAGCAAGTTTTTAATTTGCTCTAATGAATAATCGCAAAGCTATAGCGAATGAGCTTCAGTAAATAACTGAAAACTTAACTGGATCTGTTGCAATGCTGTCCCAAACAATCTGATGCATTGCATTTACATACCTTACAAACTTCCGACATGAATGCACAAAATCGCACAACCAAAACTACTGTTACTCTTCCAGTGAACACAATGAATGTAGGCGAATCGTGGACATCTGACGTACGTCCAGTGCAGTGGGTGCCCCTCGCGCTGCTCTCTTCCATATTTATTAGTAACGAGGAACCAGTTAAATGAAATAAACCGCACGTACCTCTCGTTTCACGTTCCATAGCAATTTTTCTTTAAATTCTTCGTCTGCTGCAGAACCCATTTCCCTGGATTGTTTAACAACCAGCGCACGGAACAAAGACGCTGATCTCAGATTACGGCTTGTCTGCCGTCCTCTCCTAATATTTTTATGCTTCCTTCCTTTTTACATAAACGTGCGTCCTGACAGCTGAGCGTTGACGCATCTAGGGACTGCTATAGCGCATCGTGGAGCCATCTTCAGTTCCTTCACAATGACGCCATTACAGGCGGCCCCGCCCCCTAAGCACTGTTGATCAATGGGATAAATCACTTCATGTAAGGCTGCTCCGCGATTTATTTTTAGCTCCGCTTCACATTTGAAAACTCAGCTAAAGTTGCGCAGTCTGTATTGAATTTCTATTGAATTAATCGTGTTCACATTATATCTTTTCCTCTTGGCATTAACTGACACATTTTTTTTGACATCGTCTATACGTCTTAACTTATAACTTCTATGACAATAATTGTGCATTGGCCCTAAAAAATGTCCCGGTAAGAAAGAGAGTGAACAAACTCGTTCTGACAAATAACTAGAAATGTCAGTTTCATTAAAGTGGTTATTAATTTTACAACCTTAGATTAAATTACCTTAAAACTGAATCAATGCGATATGCATCAACACAATTAGATATAGCTCCCCTATTATATCAAGTTAAATGTCATATTGAAGTTTGATTAAGGTTTTGATCTGCCCCCAGGAAATAAGACATGAATAAAGAAATATACATATTCCAACAGTATTTAATCTCTGCAACAAGTATGTTCAATATATAAAATACAAAGCAGCTTATTAGAGGCACAGTTAGTCCTATTAAATAAAGCACTTTGTGAGGAGTATGAATTTCTTGATAAAATAAATCTGCAGTTTAACCAAAATACATTACACTGATCAATGTTCACAATAATATAGTTAGTGAAAACAACATTCTGACTTCCATTTTTATTCATTCAAACCATCATCTGACCCATAACTGCATTTAACTAAAGAAGGCATGATTGTGACCAAGGCATTTAAAAATGTAAAACCGTTTCTTGATTCATTCACAATGTCTTTTCTATTAAAAAAAAAAAAAGCATTAGTGACCATCAAACCAATAAACATCTTTCTGTTCACACTGAAGGATGAGTTACAATTTAGTTATTCATTAAAAGAAATTTGAAGTTAATCTCAAATATTCTACTATAGTGTTTACAGGATACCATTCGTATTAAAACACTTTGAAAAAGGTAAAAGTTGCATTCCAGCTATAATGAGCTCTATGAATATCTGGAGCAGAATCGGATTCATTTTGATTGAGAATATTGGACCTCAAATTGATCAGCTTTCAAACCAGATTGTCACAATACAACTGAACAATCAAGCAACCGTGATGTGGCAATGAAACAGTGGTTAAATATTGTCTAAGAGAGAGTTGCCAGTAGTGTGGTATTTTTCACAGGCGTTTGGCCGTGGGCGAAAAGCTCACACTTCCACAGTGTTCGGTACTTATTAAGTTCACGTCATCAAAAACCTGGCAAGTGTACAGTTTTTGTTTTTCCTAAAAACAAGTACCCTTCAAACGCCCATACATTCTTTCAGGATTTGTGTCAAGTGGGCTGGTACAATAGAGCCCACGTGCCTTGACCAGAACACCTGCCTTCAGTGAAGGAAGGGAGGAAGGAAGAGAGGGAGGAGGAATTGGGGGGGGGGGGGTGAATGACAACCCATCAACAGTGGTGGCGGCAGATCTCACACCCGTCCAGAAGGGCTCAAGTCCTGCACACTGTACAGACAGTGCGAGTGTTCGCCCACACCCGTACGAAGAGGAGAGGCACGAGCGGAGAGGGCGGCTCGTGAGGGCGGGCAGAGCCGGGGCCTGCCTGGGCGGCTAATGTCCGAGCGGCCTGTCGTCATAGGTGCTGTATCTCTTGACGTGTATCCTGCGCACGCGCTCCCTGGGTTCGGCGGCCTCGTCGTCCTCGCTGTAAGAGCAGCAGTGGGCGTGCCGGCGCGTGGCCTCGAGGAGAGAGTTATCCGGCACCGGAAGCGTCTCGTACAGCAGCGCGTTTAGCGTCTCTTCGTAGATTCGTGCCTCAGGAAACTCCACCTGGAACAGACCAGCGGATCACGGCTGTGGGACTCCCAGCTAGGAGTGGTTACCTTTTTGATTTTTGTATAATTTAATTAAAATGAAATGTTCTGTTCTTGTCATTGAAATACAAGTAGCAAAACTTTTGTGAGTTTAAATTGTGAGATTAATCAATCATTTACATGATTTCACACCACCCTTCCTTGATGAATACTTGTGAAACGTCTGGTGCTGGCAATGTTTAAACAAGACAAACTCATGAGCTTACCATTAATGTTAAATAACTAAAAACTACACATCACATTAGTCAGATATCCCACGTGGTGATGAAAACTGGCCTCTTAACAAAAGTGTAAAAAGAACTAGTCACATATTCCCACCTAGCATTATGCAAATTCATACAACGAACATACCTTGGTCTGTTTCTTCTCAGTAGCATATACAATGGATGTGCAGCAAACCTCTGCTAATTTACGGCCCTGTCCGTAGAACGACCAGCAGCAGATCTCATCACCAATTACGTCCTTTATGAAGAGCACACGTCCATTGTAGCTCAGGGACAACTTCTCAAACAGCTCGATGTTTTTGAGCAAGTTGTCATCAGAGTTGCTTTGAAAGAACAGAACACAATCCCCTGGCTTGGTAAGGAAACTAGGACTTCAACGATAGAAATACATTGGTGTTCGCTGTGTCTGAAACAGCCGAGCAAATACTAACAGATTTTTACATCTGAACAAGTACTGAAAAGGTTCCGATTTGCCATATTCACCTGGTATAAGAATATTTGTTGTTGCCTCGATTGTACAGAAGTTTCACCACTGGCTGTAAGAGAAAGATAACAGGAAAACTGCAGTCTTATTACTTACTTGTCAAATAAATTTTATTCATAATATACTACTGAGACACACTGTGAGTCTCACCCTTGTGCAGCCTTGTATCAGTCTCTCCTCTTCTTTGGGAGAAGTGATGACTGGTATAACGCACAGAGCCTTCCGTTTATTATCCTGCAATACAACACACAGAAAAAGCAAACATAACAGCCAATCACTGACAGGCAGCCCAGAATCAGCAGAGAGCCGTGCTGAAAACAAATATACATTGAAGGTGATAACAAAACATGAAAACACTCCTTTACTCCTTTGTTACAAATGCCATGACTGCCTTAAGGAAGCCAAAATTTAATACTTCTATGAAATTTATTTTGAATTATGATGCAAAGGCCACTGTGGTTTAATCTTGGACACAGCCTTCAAAATTTATTGCACATGTAATTTTAAGAATATGACAAGACTGTACCAAGTATTCTTAGATCAGTCTCATCTTAACTGGTCCACATCAGTAAATCCCATTACTAAATCAGGATCTGTAGCTGTTACTTGGATTTAAAGTATGTTGCCTTAGTCTGGATTCACTGACCTGAACAGCATTCTGACACAAATCTACCAGGCCCTGGATATGATAGTACTTGGCCTCTGCCGAAAGTTCCATGATACTCTGCCTGCTCTTGGGCAAAGTCAGACTTCCATCCCGTAAGTACTTCAGTATCAAACCAAAGTGTTTTCCACAGCGATCTATCAAAATCCAACCTGAGAAGAACAGTGCTCTTTCAGATGGCAGACACAGGCAACCGCATGAATACATTAAAATGAATGTTTTGTGATTAGTGTTCTATGATAATCACCTTCCTTGTCTGTGAAAACCTCCACCTTGCCGCTAAACATCGACTTCAGCAAGGTATCCTGCCGCGTGAGCACCTGAACGGTGGAGTAGTAGAGAACCCCTCCGACGTTAAGCCGCACATACTTGTTGCCCACCGCACCACGGTAACCGCAGGTCTTAGTTTTAGGACAAGCCTCAGCAGAAGAGACTGGCACAATGGGACCGGCCTGTGGGAGAGAAGGTTGCAGGTAGCCGTCTCCCGACATGTCCTTCTGTAGGTAGATAACCACCCTACACACAATAGGCTTGATGTCCCCCGCCGTGGTGACTTTTGCTGGAGAAGCTGCCAGTGCTTGCAAATTCCAGTCTTTCACATATCTATAAACACCAGTTAAAATAGTTACATTCATTCTCTGTATACTGCTACAGTGTGATATTAAAATATTGAGCCTCCACCCAGAACCATACATGAGACGCTTATTTTTATTCAGAACCTCTGCTTCAACGATATACTGTACAGCTACTTCGTTACTTGACTATAATTTCTAAAAATATATATTTGTACATTGTGAAGTAAAAAAAAGCATGGCATGTTATAACAATACCGAGTCCACAATAAGAGATGGTTTAGCTAGATAAACATGTTCAGTCCTGAACCGGGTAGATAGGACTCAAGTGATTAGGAAGAACTTGGCTAGCCAACGATTACACTCAGAAATACATTAATTCAATTGAACATTTCAACAGCTAATTGTGTAGGTATTTAGGTACAACGTTTGTAACCGTTTGCTACATTAGGTGATAGCTGGTTAGCGTTCCTAAGGGTAGCCTGTTAACCTTAGCTAGCTATGCTATGCTATGCTAACCAGCTCACCCAAACTAGCGAGTTTACCTATCTACCTTAAACAGAAATCAACATTACCTTAAAGTTGATTAGTTACACAATCTTTTGTTCTTATATGCCCAGCATTATATACAAATGAAACCTAGCAACTACAAAATAGGGCAACATTTGCTCACTTCAAACTCAAACTTTTCGCAGAAACAATACGACGTTGCCAAACTAGTCGGATGAAACACCCTAAATGTCTTCTTCTACTTCCTTATGTACAATATAAGTTTTATGATGTTATAGTGCCACCTACTGACACAGTGACTTCACTTCGTTTTAGGCATGCGATAAAAACAATGGTGTATATCGCCATCAACTGGATGAGAATGGGGAAAGTGTTGAAGTGATTGTCTTTCTGTTACATGTCAAAGATTATTGTTATTATATTACTATTTACCAGAAGCTACAGCAAAATATTTTAAGTAAAACTAACGTAGAAAGATTTTGTTTTACAAACATCAGAATCAGAATCCCAGAGGAAAATTGCAGTTGCAAGCCATTTGTATGGACCAGAAAAAATTGAACAATCTCAGTATAAATAAAAAATTATAACTTCAACAAAATGTATAATTTCATTAGAAATATGGTGTAATTTTTTAATTAATCATAATTAGCTTAAAAAGCTGAATAATGAACAAACAGCAAAACCAAAAATACCTAAGAGAATACCGAAAATATTCAACTCAGCAGTTATGTGCCACTCCTAGTTGACGATCTGCATGAGTAAATTAAGACCCCTAATTTGATTTATTTTCAGTGGGACTTCAGTGGGTATTTTACAATATATACTATAGCAACCAAGAGAACTATGTCGTTTTTTGATTAACCAAATTAAACTGTTCTCCTGTTTGAGATATAATCACATTCTGTATTAGACACGTCACTAACCATGACATTTTTTTAACAAGAAGCATATACAATACATTTCAAGGCCACTTATATCTGCGCTCGAAGGTCAACGCTATCAACTGTTGGGTAGGTCGGAAAATATAAAGATACGCCTTTGGGTCGATTTGATGATTTCCATTGATCGCTTTGCTTGTCTATCAAAATATATTTAACCAATCGCATTCATTTGTCCTTTCCACTCGCATTGGAGGGACAAGCTACTTACATTCAAGATGTCGGCGTTGTCAGTGTACCCCATGTGTGTCCGGGCGAGCCGGGGCCTCTTCAGATTGAGAAATGGAGTCAGTGGCCCTTCAGCCCCTGTGGTGGTAGATCTGGTCCGAGCACTCTCGGCTGACGAGTCGAAAGAAGGAGAAAGTAGTGCCACAGGGATACTAGCTCAAGCAATATTACAAGAGCGACTTCAGAAGAGCCAGGTATCTAGCTAGGCTATCTCTAGTTAGCGAACAGTTGCTATGGTCTGACATGTCTTCATGCATTACCAGTTGTTTTCTAAAATAGCTGCCTATTTGAATTTTTCCACGTCACCGCGAAAACACAATGTTTATACTTATAGGAAATATGTCTAATACCGATTTTCTTAATTTTCCTTCGCAACAATTTACAGGTGTTTATATAAAAGGCAGTATGAATGAAGTCTGCTATTTGGACGTAACGCTAGTTGACGTTAGAAAGCTAGCTAGGTCGCTAGCTAACCTTTCAGACATCTAATGGATGCAGCGCTCGTTTTCATGGCGTGTAAATATGTAATAGTATAACCGTATTGCAAAGATAATGCGTCTTATTGTTATTATAAGTTATAGCTATTTGTGTGCAATAAGATAGCTAGCTCTCTTTTGGAGGCTGCTAATAAGTTAGCATGGTAGCTTGCTGGCTAACTAGCTGTCTTTACTTGTTGACGCTAAAAGTCTTATAACTATTTAAATCCTCTAGTTATTAGTCTGTCTAGTTAATCTGTGCACGCGGTCTAAGGAGTCCGTTTAGACTAGACACGTGCCACTACTAACTAACCCTAGCTGCTTTATTCATGTGCGGGTGCGCTTGTGCTCGTTTAGAAATGTCTCATAATGTGTGTGCGTGTGCATGCGTGTGTGGGTGGGTGTGTGTGTTATTAACGCAATAGACGTGTTGCCATTACGTGATTACTTCTTATTCGTCATGAAATGGACAGTTTAAGGTTGGAGACGAGTAGATACAGCATGACTCCTGGAACATAATGCAGGCCTTATGTAGCTGTAGGAGCACATTGTAATAGTTAGGATTACCGGCTATGACGAAGATGTAGTTAGGACTACCGACTTATAATTTAAGATTGAGGAGGGCGGTATGTTTTGTAATGTTTTAGCAACGTTAAATTCTGCAACATGAATACGAAATTAAGATGTGAACATAATTTCAGTCTAGTCATCACAGTAAATGAATAGCATGTGCAGAGTCTGCAAAAATAAAACAATCGGAACCGTTTTGATTATTTGCTGACAGGGCCAGACTAATCCTGTGTTGGAGGACAATACTGACCAGAAGCAACATGAACAAGGGGAGGACACAAAACAGAAAGAGAACACAGCGTATGCTAAGAAGGTGGTCCTTCGTTTGGCCGGGATTATGGGACTTGGTGGAGCAGTTGGCGTGGTGTACATATTCGGTGAGTAAATCCTCCGGGTCTTTCTTCTCGGATGAGTTCTTGAGCTCTGGACTTTTTTAAGGCTCGAGGGAGTTTGAAAAGAGGAACGATGATCACTGTTGCCATTTGGATTATTTGCAATTTGGATGTGTGGAATACACCACAGATTAATGAATATAACAGGTAAGGTGGGGAAAGTGAAAATCCGTATATTGTCAACAAATCAAATTTATTTTGTGAATTTTAATGGTGGGGAGGGTTGTTCTTTTCAGTTTTAAGTTCGTTTTAGGAAACTGTATGTAACTTTTCTTTACATTCACATCTGTGTCTCTCCTCAATGTGTTTGTATATCAACATATCTTTAACTGATATTGAGTAAAGTCAGGCTGCTAACAAAATTTAAGAACTAATCTAATGCATAGGGTCTCATTCATGAAACCTTCATAAATTGTGAGTAATGTTCCTGAAAACCTTCCACCTGATTCATTTATGCTGTGTAATGTGCAGTAGAAGAATGTGTGTATGTTAATGGAAGCTCATTCCCGGTTACTACAACCTATACATGTGAATAACAAATAACCACCATATCAGGAACCAGGAAGCTATTAATCATCAAATGGTACATATCTGTGCCGAGAAGCTAAAGAAAATGAAATATTCTGATTCAAGAAGGCAAAGCAAAATGTATTTATATTGCACATTGGATACAGCCATGTTTGACCAAAGTGCTGTACAGACTCTATTTTAAATTTATTATAAAGGAAAATGGATGCATTCATAACTGTAAAATCTAAATAATAAAACATGAAATGAAGCTATAGTGTCTTTCTGTGCTGTCATCACTGTCTGTGCTGTCATCACTGTCTGTGCTGTGCTTCCATGCAGTTCCCAGTTAATTGTTGGAGTAATTGGTGCCTCTTTGCACTTTCTTGCAAACGTTTGACGGGTAGTTTTGTGTGTAAAGTGAAAAATAATAGAAACATTTATAGAAAGTGCACCATGTTTCTCAGTGTCGTATCTGAGATTATGCAGTTTTGCATTCTAAATACCGAATTTCTCTGTATCAGTTTGTGACTTATGTTTGTCTTGCACTTCCAGGTAGCAACTCTGTGGATGAACACGGAAAAAAGGTACGTACACTTCAACCTAGTTTTATTATAGGACTTTTAACACGCTTCAAGGAGAATTAAGTCATTCAGAAGTCCTCTGTTGGAGGTGAGAGAGGAAGTGTGCCAAATGACTGCTGTGGCACACTTCCTCACCTGATGCCTACACCAAGGGTGCTTTTCTGATGACCCCTCCCCTATCCCACATCAAGGCTCTTCCACCTTTGCTGTAACTATGGAATTTGTTAGAAGTTAGAGGTGGTCAGCAGAGGTGGTCATTTTCTCAGAAGGCACACTTCACAG
Organism: Tenebrosternarchus preto; assembly: GCA_025802075.1. NCBI lineage: Eukaryota > Metazoa > Chordata > Actinopteri > Gymnotiformes > Apteronotidae > Tenebrosternarchus > Tenebrosternarchus preto. Next base: position 13,246,546 of record JAOYMR010000012.1, on the reverse strand, counting down.
GGTAGTGTGAATGTGTAGAGAGGAGCTTCTAAGAGCACACACTTCTCATACTTCTAAAGGTGAGATTAATGTCTGACTTTAGGTCCACTTCAAAGTGTTCACTTCATAGCTAGGTGCGGTGTAAAAGGAGACGAGTGGAGAGTGTCGGGGTTCATCGTGTTGGATCTCGTGCCTGTTCCTTTTCCCGTGCAGTGGGTCGCTCTAATTCTGTAATATCGGATTTGTTGTCGGAGCAACATGCATCCTGTTTTAATGTTGTTTTCTGCTCTAAGCTCAGCAAATCCCTTGTGCCTGATGCTCAAGATTTATAAAGACGGAAAAGGAGAGGGATAATATATTTTGACACAAAATAAATAGTGGTCTAATTAAATTAGAAACTTTGAATATTTTTAAATGATTCATTTTATTTGCATAAAATAATATTAAATGGCATTTTTACATTTGATCATTTTATTAGATTTTATAGTTGGTTACACATTTCTGTATCACTGCTGGTCATGGGGTATCTATTGAGTGTTGTATGATTTGGTTTATGATCTGGTCTGAAACTTGTTCATCCAATAATTTGTTTTCACATTAGACATCAGAGCTACATGTGTTAATTTATGTTGATGTGATATAGCCAAAGCAAACTGTTACATAAAGCCTTATTATAAATGTATATATATGGAAATGTAAACATGGAAATAGTGTTTATTAGAGTGGGCCAGGAATTCTCATATGATCACAATGCTGGACTTGGTGAAATACTTCAGTGACATTGAACCAAACCTCTATCTTGTGAAGTAACGGGTCGACCAAAGCTACAGCGCTTTCAAAAGAGCGCACATCTCTGAATGACGCTTGTAGCATATCAAGGTGTGGGGTTGGGAAAGTTGTTACTTCAAAGACCACACCTCCCCTTTGCCCCTCTCTGGGTGATCCTGTTCAACCTCTATAGCCTGTAAAAAGCTTGCCTTGAAAGGACACACTTTTCAGCTAAGTGTGACATTACAGGATGCTTGAAAAGGGCTGAATGGTGGTGGATCGCACACCTCAGTCTCTAGATCTGAAGGACAGGGTGTGGAAAACCTTGTGATCAGTAGTGCAGAACCTTCATCCTGGCCCTCACGCTGAAGTTAACCTTTACCTCAAGGATACTTGTCTGTTTATTGTCTAGGCTAAATTCAACACTTGATTTGTTTTCATGTCGAGACTGTGTGTCATCAGTCAAGTCTCTTGCATTCATGAGATGTTGGAGAGGGTTTTCCTTGTCTTGCTATTAATAGTTTTAACCATTAATCTTTCAAGGCCGCAGAACTAACAGAAAGGGAACTTGTTCCGCTTTGTTCTGTATAAATGCACACAGTGGTATATACCGGTATATATGTGCATGTTTTGGAGAAAAGAGCATAATCATGTTATGGGTTTGCAAATTTGCAGTGGAAATGTTTGTGTACGTTTAAGTTAATCACTTTATTCCAACAGAAAATGAATACCATACTAGCTAATAGCTGGCTGCCGTGGCCTGGTTTTAAGCCTGTTGTCACTCTGTGCTCTTGCACTTTGACATGGTATCCATTTCAAAAGGCACACTTTCACAGCTCTAGAGGTGTGTGCCTCCTCACACTAATGACCCACTCCTCTTCAGAGCACACACTTCGCCATGTTCCTGTGACATGTGGCAGGAGGTAGGTGTGGCTTTGGGAAGAATGGCTTTGCACAGTGGCGTTTTTCAGAGACGCTCCTCTCCTTTAGATGACATTTCTAAGGAGCCAAATGTGAAGCGTGCCAGAGGTGTTGGCGTAGCTGTAAACCATCTCTTCTCCCCTTGTTAACTGGGGGCTGTGAGAGCAGGAGCTCGGCCTCTTTCCCAGGATGAGGAAGGTGAAGTTTAGTTTTTTTCCTCGTCTGAAAAAAACATCCAATAATCAAAATGACATTTTGCGCCCAAGTAAAATAGATGTTGTTACAAAGTAGCTTTAGAAATGTTGTGGTCCCTAATGAGCAAGCCTGTGGTAACCATGGTGATGAAGAGCCCTTCTGAGGGCCAAGACTGAAGGGAACTTATCCTCCTAAAGTGTTTCATCTTATTTTAATGAGCAAATTCTGCCCTGTTTTTATGTACGGGTGTCTGTATTTATTCTAATGATTTGTTAGAATGTATTTGTTATATATGTAAACCACAGCTGCTGCTGTCTTTTGTTTAATTGTCCACAAGAGGGCGCTTTTCGCCTGTAGCCCCGAGTTTAATACTACAACAGTACTGGACTGAGCAGGGAAGTGGGGTGATTTAACCTCTATCTCACGAGTCTGGTTAGAATGTAATATAACTTGAAGCAGAAACTTCTTTTTATAGCTTTTCAGAACCAGTGATTCTCAGAACCATAACTGAATAGTAGAAAAAGAATTGAACCAACAAGCTGGAATTAAATCAGTCAAATCTGGGATGTACATTATAATAGAAGCGCTTTTGACTAAACACACTCCTGAATTGCACTGACCTCAGTTCAGAACAGCCCACAGCTTTCCAGCCTGTAGAAGCAGGACTGGGGGGGGGGAACTGACCGTGATCATTTCAGTAGTAATACTGGAACATATGGTATCTTAGTTTGTAGTATGATAATTACGCTGTAATAGTGAAACGTGTCAAGATTACATAATCAGCTCTGTTGTTTGGTATTTAAGCGGCAGTAGTACGATGGTTGAATATATCTGCATTATGATTCTAATTGTTTGGATCAGGTACATATGTGTTGACTGGTTAAAGCACACACACACTGAGATACAGCCCAGCTGTCTGGCCTTTGTTTGATTAATTATATGATCAAAATCGGAGAAACACCGCATCTTTGCGTGCTTAATTTAATGAGACAATCTCAAGATTAACTGCCTATAGACACCTTTTGCTGAACTGTGTTTCTCAAGTCTCTCATTTTGCAGTTTTATCAGATCCAGAATGTTTGTACTGGGCTTGGTACCACGGACAGAACCCTAGCACGTGTTCTGTGGCTGTAACAGGGTGAAACCCAGAAACATTTTTTGATGTCGTTCCAAGTTGCTGAAGCTGAAATCTCAGGAAAGGCTGTGCCACCATCTTTCCTTTGCTTCCCTGTAACAGCCCCCATCCTCCATGTCCTGACTTGCACATGCTTTGCTGTGAAAAATGCAGTGTACCACATCACACCCAGTGTGGAGATGTATAACGTGTGTGTGTGTGTGTGTGTGTGTGTGTGTGTGCGCGCGCCTGACCTGTGTGTACCTAGCCTAGTTCCTTAGGTGAGACGTTTCTGCACAATGACTGTCCTGCTTAGAGAGTTTCAAGGACCATCTGTGTGTGTGTGTGTGTGTGTGTGTGTGTGTGTGTGTGTGTGAGTGATTATTTGAAAACTTGAAATCGTGCATAATACCTTGCTGAACTGCGTAGGACAGTTTGAAAGGGAGGTGCTGAGTTGCTAATTAATGAATTGCTTACTGTTTCTCTAGATTAGGCTTTTTGTGTCTGTCCCCTGTCATGCACTGCATCCAGCCTTGTTGTTCAAAATCAGACTCTTGAATAAGAATCTGCTGAAGCTGAATATATAAGGGCAGTGTGTTTCCTTTGGACTGGACGTTAACCATCTGTCCTGCAGAGGTGTAAAGGGCACACTTCTTACCCAGACGCCGTCTCTGTGTGGCCCTGCCTTACGACCCTCGAGAGCCGGCGCCTCTACAAAAGAGACCCTCCTCGTCTGCAGTTTTCCCGTTGTCCGCCTTTTAGGCGCCGGCTGAGCTGAAGGAGCAGGGCCTGGCAGGCGGTGGGGCGCCAGCAAGGGAGGCGTGCGGAGTGTGCCGGGGGCCAGGGGCCGAGGGCGCTGCTCCACGCGCCTCAGGGGGCCGTAACTGCAGGCCCGTGGCTGGAGGCGAGTGTCTGGGAGCAGACCACTTACTGATGTTCGTTTGATTACATCCGTTGTGTTTTTTTTGGAGGATTTTTTCTGTTTGTGTTTTTGCCGAGTTCTAGTTTGCGTTGCCACTGGAGCATGGCCTCAAAACACACGTATATTTGTGCTCTTTGGGATTATGAGAGACCCCGGTTTATAGTACCCTGGGAAGTTTTGCTACTTAAAGATAATGGGTCATGTGCACAAGTACGTTCTTATAAGAATATACTTACTAAAGTGTTTTGTAAGATGAGCAATCCGTTTTCGGAAAGGGTAGTGGTAGTAACGTGAAGTCACCAGTAGGTGGCATGACCTGCAAACACTATGAGGAGTTCCTCCTTGAACTTTGAAAAGAGTCTGTATGTGTATTTAGACCACAAAGTGCTGGCTGAGAAGGCTGGCGTAAAACCAAGGGATGATTGCATTGGCCTGGATCAACATCATGTTCGATGGACTTGGTCTTGTGCACTTTGTCAACGTAGCTGACCAAAGCAAGGAAAGGAATGTGTTAAACAGGTGACTGATGGAGATGTTTTAGGTAGTTTTAAAAGAACTGGGTAAGTGTTAAAAGCCAGGTAGTCTTTTGCAATCCACACTAGGGCTTTCGGAGTCCAGCAATATGGTGTGTGAATGTGAGCAAAGCTAAAGCAGGTAATGATTGATTTATTATTAATGTTTACTGGAGTAGTGACAAGTTATTTACTAACACATGACTAAAGGAAATCAACCTACGCCCCTGCAGGCAGTGCTCCTTTACAGTGCTGCTGTACAGAGGCATGGGTATGGAATTTTCCTTTTCTGCGCTGTGTTTCCTGAAGGTCATATGAGACCGGCATGTGGCACTTTTCCCCGGGGGGGGGGGGAGGGGGTGTTTAGACCCCCAAGAGGGTCTGGCAGATGCAGCTGAATATTCATGAGCTTGGTTGTGTATCTCACTGCTGATTGATTGATTGCTCTGAAGCCCACCTAATTGAGTGCTACAAGCAGGGGCGGAGTTTAGGACGTTACTGAAGCTTTATTTGTCACGCCACTTAGTTTCTTTAATCTACCTTTTACTTTTTCTCTAGACGAGCAGCAAAGTGCTTCCCGTGTCCTTTGCGCCTCGACGCTCCCACCGTTCTTTGGCGTTTTCTTCTTCTTATCTAGTGGCATCGTTTTTGTTTGTGCAAGGTGTTGACGGATTGTGCTTTCGACACAGCAGTTCGGTTGATCAGGGAAAGTGCATTTGTGTTTTTACAAACCAGCCTCCTGCACAGGGAAGAGCTGTGTTATTGAACTTCATCTACAAAAACTGGGTTAAAGTTCAGATAACCTGTTATGGTCCACGCTAGGAGAAATATTTGCAACACACATGTATAGAACTCACTTTCATTCTTTGGCAAAGGTGTGTTCATGGGGTTTCATTTTGAGGTTTATGGATCCAGGTTTATAGATGTTGATAGGGTGTTTATTATTTGGATGTAAACTTAGATGCCATTTCCAGCTGTGCTGATATCACATAGTTGGAGTGTTGGAGCTTTTAAAGTTTGTTTAAAAGCACTTTTAAAGAGTTTTAAACTTTTAAAACCTTTAGAGCCACAACATTCCCCTGTGTCCTGTTACCTTGTACAGAACAATGTTCTGCCTTAAACTGTATGTTTGTAACTAAGTGTAAACAAGTACATTTTTTTACAGGAACCAGATGTTTTCATACTTTTAAACAGCAGGCATTATATATTTTTAAACAATGTTCAGTTTTCTTATGATCTCATTGAAAAATGGATAAAAGTAGAAAATATTAAAAACTTAAAAAAGCAGAACATATTACAAGCTTGTAGTAAAAAAAATTATAATAATAGTTTATATGCTTTTGTTGACAGTAATGTGACCAGGAAATTCATACTTTTCTGTTTTAAAAAGCAGTAGAAATTTTTATCGTGCTAAATTTGCATACAAGCTCCTATATGTTTTTGTCTGATGTTAAATGTATTTACTTTTTGTCTGTAAAGCCATGAGTTGCTGCTGTTGTGTTCAGAATGATGTTCAACTCTCTTGTTTCCAGCTACTGGTCACAAAGTAAAATGTGTTCATAAATAAATGAACAGACTTGCCATGTGACCAGTGTTGTGTTTGTAGATCAATACCGATCACCACTATTGATCGGTTGCCTAGAGCTACTTGGTTTGATGTGTTCGCACATGTACCCGCGTTTGAATTCTTCATTTGACTTGCACACATCTGTGACGCTTCATCTTGCTTCACCTTCTTCCTGTGTTTGTTTTTCAGATCCCGGACGAGTTTGATAACGGTAAGTTAAGACTTCCCTGGTCATCAGTGGTCTCTGTAATGTACTGGTTCATCAAAGGCCTGCTGGGGATGAAACGGCATGTTGTGTTGAGACTTGGTCTCCTACTGGTCATCTAATACACTTAATTTAACCAGAAACGACGTGTACGTTTCGTTCAAGCCCAGATGACCGGCTGCTCAGACGTCAGGGAGAGACGCGCGTGTCATCGATGTAACATGGTCCAGCCATTTCATTCAAGTTTCCACCACAATTGTTTCCTCCTGTGCTGTTGGCATTTGAAATGCAAATGGACTGTGCTCCTATTTAATTGTTATATTTTTTTTAAAACATTCCGTGAAGGCAAGCTATGGCTCATTGCTGTGTCCAAGGAGAGCCAGCTGTGCCCTTCTGAACTGAGTATCAAACGAGATAAGAGCCTGTGTGATGCCAAACCTCATGCTGCAATAATTACATAATTAACTACACATGCGTCTCAAACTGTTTACTCATGTACACAACACAGCGTCTCGATTTATGACCTCTGGAGTACTTGTGTCCAACACCAGAGCGTTTAATGCCATAACGAAGGGCATTGATTACTTTAGGGACCGGGGTGAAATGCCCGATCCCCGAGGGGAGTGGAGACGCTGGCTGGCTGCCTCCTGGCCCCACGCTTGCCCTCCCTCCCACCCACAGCAGAAGGCAGGCGGAGGGATGCGTTCGGAGCCTCTGAGCAGAGTGGCCCTTAGGGACCGGGAACAGGCGAGCTGCTAGGCAAACGAGCGTCCGTCTCTGTGCCATGATGCTTTGTCAAGTGACGGCATTCCCTCAAACATGCATATATATATATATATATATATATATATAAAATATGGCCTGTATTTGTAAGCCCCTCTGTTTTAATCTAAGGATGCATTACTGGATTGAGCAACACAGCATGTTATAACTAGTCACATGTTTGCGTGGTGGGAGGTTTTCGCTGTGAGGCTGCTCTGAATTTCTGTAAAACGCTCACCGAAGCATATTACTTAAGTGTGTGCGTGTGCGTGTGCGTGCGTGTGCGTGCGTGTGTGCGTGTGTGTGCGTGTGTGTGCGTGTGTGTGTGTGTGTGTGTGGGAGGGAGGGAGGGAGGGAGGGCGGGAGAGAGAGAGAGAGAGAGAGGTTACGTCTAAAGTCTTTTGTTACCTGAACTTGGATGCCTTTGTTTACCCCAAAAGTGCGTTGTGTATTGCCTGCAGCCTCATGCCCTCAGGCCAAGACGAGCAGCGCAGCCTTTGGGACCCACACTGGGGCTCCTGGTGCTGTGTGCTCACACACTTGGTGTCCTCCGTTCAGCGAAAAGTGACCACATTTACCAACCGTTTACACAACTGGAGGCAGCGTTCAGGGGAGGGTGTGTGTGTGTGTGTGGGGGGGGGGGGGTTATTGAATGTAAAAGAAAAAAGCAAGAGCGTCCCAAAGAAAGGGAGAGGAGAAGAAAGGCAATTGAGTAATAATGGCCTTTGGCAAACTAGTAGAGCATATGCTAAGCCAGGGCCGGATTAAAGGAGGCTTTTGTTGAGTCCGAGGCCCATCCATCTCTCCTTTACTCCCTCCTTCCTGTGTTTCAATGGTCAGCCTCTCTGGAGAGCCACAGCTCCCCTCCAGAGCAACAATAGACCTCTCTATTACACTGGCAAACAAGGTTAGGACAAGGGGCTGTTGGATGCAGACCACGCTGCCTGCCTGAACCTTTCTCTTCCCTGGTGTTCCTGACCTCAGATCAGCCTTGGCCATTACGGTTCTGGCAACCATCCTCTGTTTTTGTTTGTTTGTTTTTGTTTTTTGTTGGGTTTTGTTTGTTTGTTTTTTTTGACTGACCTTGACCTCTTCTGGTTGGGGGAGGCTGGAACAGGTAAATAAGCATGATGTTTCAGGCCGAGCTGTACCTGATGTTCCATTTACTTCGAACATCAAGAACAGCTCGGCTGGAAACGTCTATGCTTCAAGTCCAATGGTAGACAAGCCTCTAGACTTCTAGGTAAATGACGAAACCTAAATGTTCACCTAAAAGTGGGTTCCTGTATTTTCCGTCCTCCATTTTGCGACACTGGCAGTAAACTGTTTTGCAATTTTGCACAATTAAACTGAATTGTGGGATAATAGTTTAATATAGACGCTCAAATTGTCACAAAGGGCTGCCTTAGTATTTTATTGTGTGTCTTGTGCATGGGTGGGGGATCAAGTTTAATGCATCTTTTTCCTTATAGATGTTCCAGTTGTCCAGCAGTTCAAACGAACCTTCAAATATTTTAAAGATTACAGACAGGTGAGTTAGTATTGCCTCATGCACTCGAATGCAATCCGTTCCCCTACGCTGAGCCTTGTGAGTCAACAGCGGTTCGTCGGCTCTCCTCTCCACAGATGATCATCGAGCCAACGAGCCCCAAGCTTCTCCCAGATCCACTGAAGGAGCCGTATTATCAGCCTCCGTACACGCTGGTGCTCGAGCTCACTGATGTCCTCCTGCATCCAGAATGGTCGGTATGTCCTTTCCCCATCTCAGAAATATCCCCACGAAAGTTTACCAGCCATGGTAGAGAGCTACAACATCTGGGAGGTTTGAAGTCTTGCTGCTATGTGAAATTCCTGTTATTGTCGATGGGACTATAGCGTGTGAAGGTGACTCCCATTTACTAAATTAGATCGGAAGTGGAGCTCTGCGGAGTTTATCTCAGAATCTAAAACCTGATCCAAGACCTTCAGTAGTATGCAAATGTTATCTTTGGGCCTAAACTTTGCCTCTCCATGTTGGCGTTACCACGCCCCTGTCTGGAGGGTTTGCACCACCGCTCTGTGAAGTGCACCAACCTTTAAGATCAGCAGTGTAGCTTTGCCTTCATCAAAAACCTTCATTGTATCCATGCTGGTCATGCGCTACTGGTCACTGAAAGCCATTTGCAGTTTGTGCTGCTCAAGCCGCACCTGTCTCGCCCTCTACCTGTAACTATAAATGTTAACGACATTCCGCTCCCCTGAGCATCTCCACCTGGCTCTCTGAGATAGACGGGACACGCACAAGCGACAGGTGGGGGGCGGCAGGCCCTGCAAACGGACCCCACCTACGCACCACCCAACCCCACCCCCAGCAGCCGCTCCCGGCACACGCCGTTCGGTGGCTTTGATTTCTCGGTCGGGTTCGAGTTACGCTCCGCTGAAAACCTCGACTGTTACTCCAGACTACATTTTTTTTGGCTGGTCTTTTTGAGCCATTCAAGGAATCACATTTCATACAAACAGGAGAGGAGTTGTGTCCTGCTTTCAGTTTGACCTGTACACATATATAGTCCTTTCCCTCTTTTGGAAATAAATTTAGTAACATATGTGTGTAAATATATATAATATGTATTTATATTTGTAAGTGTGTGTATATACACATGCACGTGTGTGTGTATATATACACATGCATGTGTTTGCGTGTGTGTATATACACACAAGCATACGTGTGTGTGTGTGTGTGTATACACATACGTGTGTGTGTGTGATATATGCGTGTTTTTTCTTCACATTCCTAGTTGGCTACAGGCTGGCGTTTTAAGAAGAGACCAGGTATCGACTATCTGTTTCAGCAGCTTGCTCCGCTCTACGAGATAGTCATCTTCACGTCAGAAACCGGCATTGTGAGTGACGTGAAAACCACCCACTCTCAGTCTGAACATGAGAAGATTTGTCACTAAAATGAAGGGTATGCTGTGTGCCAGTGAGGGCGGTACTTCTGAAATATTACCTGTGAAAGCATAATCCTGCTCGTAATGGGCTGAGATCTGGTTCTTGATTCACATCCAGTATATACACCTCGTAAATCCCTAGACCTTCAACAAAGAGTCCAGATCTTATTTGTGTACCTGTAGACTTGCTAAAACTTAATGTTGCCTAAACAATGGAGTTCTTGTTAAAGGGTGTAGTAAACTCCACACGTTTTAAGGGTTTAACCCTTAACCTTTGTTCTTGTGTTTGCTGCTGCAGCACCAGCAGTGTTATCAGGCGTGGTTGTTTATCTGCCACCATGCCAGTGGCCTTGCCTTTGGGGAGCACGTGTGTAAATGTGTGTGCGAAGTCTTTTATAGTGGCCAAAAGGACTCTATTGTGTCAACATTCATATGCAGATAAGCCATACACAGGGTCTAATTGGGTGGTGTTTTTTTTTTTTTTTTAATACATGTTTTTATTTGTTTGCGTGGCGTTTGTCACCGTCAGGCCAGACTGGTGGTCTGTTCACTAAAGTGAAACAAAGCACAGGAGGAACCAGCGGCACGTTTATCTGCCCTGGCTGCAGACGGCACACGTGGCTCTGCACTCGGGGGGGAAAACAGGCAGAGAGCGGGGCTCTCCCTGTCCGTTCCTGCAGCAGGACTCGGAGCTCTGACCGCAGGCTCCCTCTCTGTCCGTCCCCCAAACCGCAGCTCGAGCAGCGGGGGTGGGTGGTGGGAGGGTCCCACTCCCCCCCCTCCCACTCCCCTACCTTACGAGACTTCTCTATACCGGTTCTTACTCTGAAATGTACAGTGCATATACGCTTCTATAAAAATGCAGTGTTATAAGCCTATTATTAAAACTTTTGAGTCTTTTGCTTAAGGTTACGTTATTTTTATTAAACTTCTTGTCATTGTTTACTAATAAGTTCCCTTTATAGAACCAAAACCAGAGAAAGATGTGGTGATTTGCCCTGGAAACCCCTGTTGCCCTGTTATTTAGTCCAGAGTTTATTTCCATGGTGACTAACTGTGGGCGGTGCTTCTGTGCAGACCGCCTACCCGTTGATTGACAGCATCGACCCTCAGGGCTTTGTCACGTACCGCCTCTTCCGGGACGCCACTCGCTACATGGAGGGCCATCATATCAAGGTGAAATTACTTTGATAATAATTACTTTGATTTCTAAAAGAGATCAGAATTATTAAATGTCATGTTACAATTGTGTGAGTGGTTTCCAGTAAAACCTTTTACTGTAATCAATCTGCATTGCTGTCCTCTGCCAATATTGCTGTGACTTCACCATCCCTTTAGTAAACTCTCTTCATATAAACAGCTCGTGTGTTCAGCTTCCAAATATTTATTCAGCACCACCGGCCAGCTATTCCATCAGGAGATCATCATCGAGACTCCAGTGTTTTAGTGCTGAATAGCCTTACCGTAGCTACTGAGACTTGCTATGGCCATCGTGTTGGGGCATTTTAAACCTGCTCCTTGTGCAAAACTTGGGTACAGACCTGCCCATCTGGCTCGGGCAGAGCCCCGGGGGGCGGGGGGGGGGGGGGGGGGGGGGGGGGGGGGGGGGGG
>JAOYMR010000012.1:13196874-13230699 GCA_025802075.1 Tenebrosternarchus preto | reverse complement strand
ACCTTACCCACACAAACCATAACACCCCCCATCACCCCCACCCTCGCCCCGCCTCCCCGCGGCCCCCCCCCCCCCCCCCCCCATACTACATTTTTATGCTAATTGTGAATCTATTTTCAGAATTGTTCCATCATGTATGGTTTTTCATGTATGCAAATTTTACATTTATTATTGACTACATATTCATAAATAAGTCTGTTGCATGTATGCATAGGAGTTTTAACTTTCCCTGTTCAGTGTCCAGCCGTAGCCTGTTAGCATGAAGGGGATCCAGTCTACTTGGTACCACTTTTCCATATTATACATGATATATGAGTGTTGGCGAAATTCAGAATGCTTGGGTTCATCATGCAAAAATACATAATAGGACCCTATTTCTGCAGGAAACAAAATTGTGGCCCAGTGTTATGGTGCTTAGACCTCTCCTTTGAGAAGTGTATGGTGACTTGTTTTAAAAAGTTGTGTTATTTCAGAGTTGGAACTGTATTGGTCCCATAACGCTGGACAACAAGAACCTCTTTTTTGTTTGTTTCACAAACTCTGATGGACCACATGGTACTTTACGTTGGATTCAGTTTTACCATCATGTACAGTTTAAGTAACATCATTAAATGTTGTATTATATTATACGTTTGCCTCTATCTGGCCTCAGGAACATCCTTTTTCTGTACTCAGCAGTAAACTGCCAACATAGTCAATCCACTTTTCTTGCTACAGCTTTTCCTTACTATACACAACATGTGAGTAAACTGGAACAAACACACACTATGGGTGATGGAAAAATTCTGAAACTCTTTGGGTTTGTCATGCAAAAATACATGAGCTAAATAAATGTTGTTTTTTTTTTTCTTTTTGTCGTCTTGTTTGTGGAAGTAAAATCATTGTAGCCCAGTGAAATCAACACTTCCAAACCCTCTTCGCTGTGTCTTCGGAGTATTTAACCACTGATTTGTGAATATTAGTTCTTACCTTACATGCAACAGCTTGCAGTGTGATGGATGAAGCACTGGTTATTTTACTTGGCTGCAAGCTGCACTCAGCTGAAGTCAAAACGAGCCTTCACTTCCCTGCATTGTTCTTGTTTTGTATTTCTCAAGATAACATTTGCTTGGTTCTAAGGCAGATTTTAGAAATGATGTTCAACCATGGGGCTTTTCCAATGGCTAAATAATTTCAGAAGTCATCACTTTTCTTTATAGTTACTATTACTACAAGCACTAAATGCATTAATTAACCTTAAGGTAAATAATAGTTTTATAAATGCCTTTACACTTTCCCGGTCATTTCCCTGCTTAGATGCAGCCTATTTTGCATTTTAAAAAAAAAGTTTGATCATGCTTATAATTTGAGAGCAGTTATTTGTATTTACAATTTACAGGGGTATCGAGCTATAATCTTACCACATTTAGTGTCTGTATGACGCTAATACCCTGGCCATGAAGACCCTTGCTGTGCTTCGATATGTGGTTTAGGTGTAGTGTGCTTCCTGATACAGCAGTGCGTAGCTTCGTCCTGTTCACACAGTTGCAAAAATGTGGTGGTGGTGCTTCGTTGCTTGGTGTTTGTGTTGTGATTATCTCCGTGTAAACTGAAACCAGGAATTTAATTTGTATAATGTATTTGTTCAACTTTTAATAGCACTAGTTTAAATACATACTTTCTAGATTTATATACTCCATATCAATTTTAGTAGCTAATGTGTTTTCTAATAAAGACTGCAGTTGTACGTCTAGTTGTAGGCGTACTGTTACAGACTGTAGCTAACCTTTTGCCACGGATCGTTAGCACTGGCAGCTCAACACCCACTAGCATGTCGCTGTGACTGCTGTTGTAAAAATGGTCCCCTGACAAACATCTGCTCCACAGTGGTCCTGTGGTCTGGAGCTGACCCGTAATGATTGGAGCAGAAAACGTGACATATTGCGCACAGAAACAAATGGGTTTGAAAATGTCCATCTACAAAATATGCTTTTAAAGTGTAAAATAAATAAATGTATGGCAAATAAATGGCAAATAAAAACTCATCAATGTAAAGGTTAAATATTTGCAAAAAAATAAAAATATTTTTTTCTCTCCCGTGTAAATCAGTAAGTACAGAGAATTGATTAACTGCGCGTCATTTAGCTTTAGTTCTGAAGTTCCTTTAAATATGGGGCACTAAATTGCAATTCCTTCTCTAGATGAATAAGTAAGAAGCCATGGGCTTTCCCTGGTAAAGAAATACAAAACCCCTCAGTCCTTATTAAGAGAACATACAAGACAATACAGCCCAGAAATGGAAAATTCTGTACTCCTCCAATGCATTGGCCAATCACGATCCTAAAGCCGCCACCGTCACTAGGTCACTGCCCTTACCAAACATTCCAACACCAGAATACCAAACATATTTTTATTGAGGTACAATACAACTGTGTGTTCTCAGCTTAGCTTTGTTTCTTCCATCAAAACGGAAATCGCAACTAATTTGCACTCACGGTGTTCGCTTAATGCTTTCAGTGTTTTTTTCTTGTTTTTATTAGTATTCAATATACATGCTGATATTACCGTGTAATTAGACGACCTAGGCGGGGCACGGCACTATTGATTTGAGACACCAAGAGGTCCATTCTATGCCCAGCACGGCACGTTAGGTGTCAAACTTTTGCTTTTGCTTTTTGTTTGACACTTCCGCGTTTGACATATGGACACGTGCCACCATGCCCTCGGCGTTACTTGGAGCAAACGCACTGTGTTGGAACCCGAGCGTGTGCTGCCACACTTTAAAGTAAACCGAAACTTAGTTTGAGCCGTTCTGTCATAGTTTTCCTGAGTAGCTTGAAGGCATTCTTAATTTGACAGTAATCATATTTCCTGGTACAATTAAACAAATTGTACAAAAAACGTTTTAAAGACTGTCAGAATTATCCTGCAAAAGGCAATGTGCCAGTGCACCAAATTGCTGCCCGAAGGTGTGAACAAATGACATGTGTTAACTAACACTTAAGCTCATCGTGCACGTGGAAGAAACTATGGGAACCAGTGTGTTTCGAGCATCTGGTGTCGCGTATAACACTTTGGCAGAGCTCCCAAATTTACATTTATGGGTGCACTGAGCCTTCTGTCACTAGATCACACCTTTCCAAACGTCGCAGCGTCTCTTTCCGCCCGTGTCTCCTCCTGCCTCTAATCCTCACACCAGTGCAGACACGCGCCACCTTAGCAAAAAGCGACGGCTCCTACACGCCTAGAGGTGGGCACGTGGATGCTCATTGGCTTTGATGCTTAACCACCAAGAACACCACTTCGATAATGAGCATAGAGATTTTCTTATTTGGACTTCCTTACTGTGTATATCAAGTATTTATTCTACAGAATATATAGGGTTTAGGGTTTACATTTTGTGAGCTTTTTTTCTTAGAGGCACATCGTTCAGTTTGCGTTTATTGATCATAGTCTTTGTCTCTGAGCCTGCAAACATTAGTTATGCAACACGTGCATGGTGGATCGCACCAGATGGCTATCGATTTCTTTAAGTATGCGTTTCCTTCGACATATTCCGACTTTGATTTGGTGTAGAGCGAGATTTCTTGCGTTTCTAGCATCATTTCGTTTCTAGCATCGTTGTTTGTAGAAATGATAAGTTATTCCAATGATCGTTGTTTTGGTTAAATCAATCAATGAAAGCGTACTGTCTAAATTCTCTACCCCCCCACTCCCCACCCCCGGGTGACGTATAACCAGGCGAAGCGTGCCGGGTTATCGTCGGGGCAAGCGGAGGCACGCGCTGGCCTCATTAGAATTACAATACGCAATCACTGAAGATGCGCAACAGTTTGTAAAGCAGCTCATTGTCCGACCGAATTCACTGTCGATGCAACATCCAGGTTATTGTCAGATGCTGCTAGATTTTCTAGTTTTTCGAATGTTTAGATTAAACGTCTTCTCAGTGTCACACCCTCGTACTACATGTTGCAACACAAAAACGATTTATGTGCATTACACGGGCTGTTATGTGTCTATATATAATGACACGAAATATCTTCTTTAAAAAAAAAACCTTTGAATAGCCTGCTGGTTTGCGTATTTTGTTATTTGTTTTCGATTGTATACCCTATATTAATTTTTTTTTTTTTTAGATTTAGATAATATTCTGCTGTTTGTTACTCATGAACGTGTAACCGTGCATTTCCCTGAGTATTGCTTCTGTGTGACAAACATAATTAATAATTTAGGCTATAGCAACTATTCTAAAGAAATATTATATTGCACGGGTATTATGTTTCCTAATCTTAACCGTAACCCAGCAGCTTTTACGGTTGAGATTCAGCAAAAAAGAGGGTTTTTTTTCTTTTCTTTTGTAACTGTAACCGAGAAGCTCTTGCAACGGTAGTGTTACCGAACATGGCATATGACAGGCGCGCGTTATATGGGGAGCCCGTTAGGGTGCCCTGCACGTTAAACACGGATCGTTTTTGTGTTTATACTAGTTTATACCTTTCTAGAAATTGGAATTATAACGTTCAAGATTGATATGAAAATATTAAGTGTTCATCTGTCATATTCCTTATAGCGAAACAGAAAGGCACAGGTGGGCTTGTTAAAGATGCAGAGTTAAGACGTAGGTGCTCTTGTTCGAGCCCTTGCACTTACTCAATGACGGTTCTGTTTTCGAGAAACTTACCGAAGGGATCCTCAGACTAATTGAGATTAGGCGTTGGATACAGAGCACGTGTGGAGAAGTGGCGCGTGCAGCCACCTAGAAAAGGAGGTGGGCCACAGCCAGGTGCTGCAGATTATCATACAGCTGTATAGGCTACAGCCACACGCGCATACTCCACCAAAGCAATTATCTGTAATCTCAAATGCTCTGTGCACCCCCTCCTCCTCTTGCCCCAAGGACCATAGTGTAACCCAGGGTAACAAAAGACCCTCCGGATCTTTCGCGGGCACAATAAAAGACGCCCCCTTCGACGCTTGCCGGTTTAACGACTCGCACGCGTCAGAACAATTATGCATTTTTAAGGCTGAATTAAAAGGGGGGGGGGGGGTGCGAGTAACCTTCTCTCATCTGAGCGATCACTGTTCATCCTTCACTGAGGAAAAACCAAAAGCATCCTTAAAACAGCCAAACACAGAAAGGAAAAAAGTATCTAAAGGGGGGGGGCAACTTATATAACACAATAAAAAAAAAACTGCTGAGAAATAAGTGTACACTCTCTATTCCGATTCGAACAGGCCACTCTTCTATTTAAAAGTGTTTTATTAAATATATTTAACAAATATAAGCGTAGCCAAAACCATCAAATCATCGTTACATAAATTATTAGAGGGTTTCCCTGTGCGTTCAAACTACTTTGACTACACCGCAGTTTACACTCACAAGCCATGTCTCATGTAATTGGCTGTCTCACCGGTTGTAAACATGACCAGGCAGCAAGCGCATTTGCGTAATGTCCCGCCTACCTTCCTCCTATTTAAAACAGAATGTGTCCCACACTAAACTAAAACGCACAGGTTCAAAGTACAAGCACTGCGGAGCTGGCAGTTGTTTTTTTAAATGTGAGCTCCAGTAGTGACCAAGAGTCAGAGGGTTACTTCGTAATAAGTTGCTTATTGCTTTTCGTTTTTAATTTTGCTTTGGAAACAAGACCGGATACCTACTACAGTCTGCTGTATTGACAGAAAAGTTTTCACAAAATGGCTTATTTTTTATTCACCTGTATCTTTTGTTTAATATCATCCCAACTGGTGAGTATATCTCATAAATATGATTACATTGAAACCCGAGTGATCTTGACATTTACAACTACCTAATCTCATTCCCGTAGGTCGAGTCATCTGGTGTGTTTGAGTTGAAAGTACACTCTTTTACCAGTACACGAAGCGTCTGCAAAACGTCCAGAGATTGTCAAATCTTTTTCCGTGTTTGCCTCAAACACTCCCAAGATGTCATTTCACCTGAACCGCCTTGCACGTACGGGTCGGGACTTACTGAGATATTTAGCGCCGATGAGAGCTCCATCTCGAGCAGCGCTCCTATCCGGGTTAAGTTCCACTTTAAATGGCCTGTAAGTAATGATCGTGTGGATAATTCGTTTTATCCCATACACAAAATGTATCCAAAGGTATTTTGTTGTGCGGTTGTATTGCACTCTGTTCACAAACTTGTTTTCTCACAGGGAAAATTTTCGTTGATAATTGAAGCTTGGAACGCAGAGTCCTCTTCCGACCAATCAACAGGTTAGCCCCTCGTGCTTCTTTCATGTTTATTTAAATCCGAGACCACATAAAGAACGTCAAAAATAACAGTTACCTTTTATTCTTCTAGAAAACCACAACAATCTTATCAGCCGCCAGGCGACCAAAAGAACCCTTGCAGTTGGGCAAGATTCGTTCCCAGATGTGTACGTGGGAGAGCAAAGTGAATTGCGATATTCCTATCACGTCGTTTGCGATGAATATTATTACGGGGACAGCTGCTCCGACTACTGTCGTCCAAGGGACGATCCTTTCGGACACTTCACATGTGACTCCTCCGGTAACAGAAGTTGTCTGGAAGGATGGAAAGGCGAATACTGCACAGAGCGTAAGTACCCTTTTAATTCAATCTGTGTGTGTGTGTTTACATTCATGCATACACAAAAGTTTCCATAGTCTTGACCGAACTTCAATAAGTTACCCGAGTCACCGAAAAAGGGAAAAGTAGCGCGGGTCGTTCGAATTCGGCAAACGGTTAATTCAACAAGTTCAACGGCCTCTTTTGGTCAATTGATTCTAATAAATTCTAAGTCGCGGCAAATCGGGGCTGGTCTACCTCCTTTTGTTCGCTTTAACAATAGGCATAAGGAGCATGGTTTAACAGGAGCACGCGCTGGAACTTAATGTGCTCTGCCTTGCGTAAAAAAAAAAAAACCGGCATGTGTTTCCTTTGTGTGGGACCCTGCTGCTTAGCTTAGTACTTAACAAATACTTGATGTGTCTGAGCCTTGCGAGGGTGGGGGGATTGGTTGTTTAGTGCTGGGTACAGGGGCACCCTCACTTTAATTTCCCCCCTTTCTCTCTTTTCTAACAGCCATCTGCTCGTCTGGCTGCAGTGACGAACACGGTTATTGTGAGACCCCCGGGAAGTGTAAGTGCCGTAGCGGGTGGCAGGGTCCACTGTGCGACAAGTGTGAGCATCACCCAGGCTGCCTGCATGGCACTTGTAGCCAGCCTTGGCAGTGCAACTGCAAGGAGGGATGGGGGGGCCTCCTCTGCGACCAGGACCTGAACTTCTGTACCAACCACAAGCCATGCTTGAATGACGCCACGTGCACAAACACGGGCCAGGGCAGCTACACGTGCACGTGCAGACCGGGCTTCAGCGGCACCAGGTGTGAGATCGAGACCAACGAGTGTGACAGCAACCCATGCAGGAACGGAGGCAGTTGCAACGTAAGTGCCCTGCACTCTCCCAGCCCTCTCCCAGCTCTCTCACCCATGTCTCCGTTGGTTCTTCCTTCTCAAAGTAAGATGAGCTTGAGGGTCTCTTCTTTTCTTTGCAGGATCTGGTGAACGACTATACCTGCACGTGCCCTCAGGGCTTCTACGGGAAGAACTGCGAGATCAGTGCCATGACCTGCTCCGACGGGCCCTGTTTCAATGGCGGGACGTGCGTGGCGAAAGTTGCCGGAAGTGGCTACTCCTGCCGCTGCCCTCCCGGTTACATGGGCTCCAACTGCGAGAAGAAACTCGACCGGTGCAGCAGTGACCCCTGTGCAAATGGTAAGTACTGCAACCTTTTCCCACATGTGGGTCGGGGGGGGGTTAAAAAACTTTTAAATCTCAGACAGCCTCTTATCGGTCAGCTCCAGCCGACTGTGTTTGTGGCGACCCTTGGTTGTCTCCATCTTCAGCTCCTGTCTGCATCAGGGCTCCTATCTGACAGACCGCCCCACCATGCATCATGTTCTCTTGACTTTTTGTTTTGAAACGCATCCACGCGGCATTACCCCATCAGCCGTGGAAGGAATGTTGCTCGCACAGGATAGGAGAAGCAGAGACGCCAGAGTGCATCTTGAGCTGATATGAAGGGCAAGATAGAGCAACCCTCACGTCTTATTGTGAAGAAATACTCACTCCTTTCCCAAGGGTTCTAATTACTTAGCCTGGATCTCTTATTCACATGTGGAGGTTTTATCATCCCACTGTTTTTAGTCCTAATAACTTTAAGCCATGCAATCTCTGCCTGCAGTGGATCCCCATTTGCCCACATATTTTGCATGGAGGAGCACATGCTGTGAGCCTGTGTGTGTAAGATTGCAATTACAGTGTATTGTGGTACCTGGTTGTGGTCTAGAATGTCATCCGAGCAGTGTGGCATAGTTTCAGCAGTTTCGTTTCTTCCTTAAAGGTGGCCAGTGCCTTGACTTGGGGCACAGCCTGACATGCCGCTGCCGGGCTGGTTTTGCTGGCACCCGCTGTGAGATCAACATCGACGACTGCGCCCGCAACCCCTGCCGCAACGCGGGCACCTGCATGGACGGCATCAATGACTACAGCTGCACGTGCACGCTGGGCTTCACGGGTAAAGACTGCAGCGTGCGCGCTGACGCCTGCAGCCTCCTGCCCTGCGAGAATGGAGGGACCTGCTTCACCCACTTCAGCGGGCCTGTGTGCCAGTGTCTGCCAGGCTTCATGGGCTCCCGGTGCGAATACAGCCAACCGGCCACCCAGACGCCCACCACACTCAAGGTCCCTGACTTCCCAGTGGCGTTGGCCATCTCGTTCACCCTGGGTGTGGTCACCCTGGTGCTGGTGCTCTGCGCTGCTGTCATCCTGCTCAGGCAAATGGGGCGTAGCACCAAGGCTGCAGCCATATCCGTGCGCAATGACCTGGACGTGGTCAACAACCGAGCCTCCATGATCTCAACTGCTCCCCAGTCTGGCTTCAGGGAAAAGGAGGCCTTCCTTATCCCTGGGGGCCCATGTAAGGTGTCCAACAAGGAGGCAGGGCTGAGCTCCAGCATCATGGATTGTGACAAGGCCAACAACAAGCAGAAGATGGTGGACTACAATTTAGCCAAAGACCAGAAACATAACAAGGACAAGCTAGACTTGTGAGTATCTTCTCTTTTCTTGCATTGTCCCTCGACTTGGCTAACAATCATTCTGAATGGGTGAACAACCTACTACATAACCTATAACAACTGTGTCCAACCTATATTTTTTGTTTACTTTTTGCCTTCTTTTCAGGAAAAATTCCGAGGCTAGTATATTGGTTTCCCCTATGACCTTTTCTAAAGATGGGTTATATCATCCTGTGTACATCATTCCAGATCAAATGGAACAGTGTGTTTTTGCTACTGAGGTAATTATTAGTGTCAAATCTCTCAACAAATGCCATTCCTTTTGTTGTCTTCATTCATGCGTTTTTAAGACCAAAAATAACAGTTTGCATTCTCATCTCTTCCATCAGGTTTAACAGCATTTTCTGACCTGGAGGAGCTCAATAGCAAACGGGCTTTGCCTTACCATGTTTACATGTTTTTAAGGGAAAATAGGAAGATGTGAAGAGTATATATTATATCAACATATTTAATATTTATTCATGCTGCTTAAAAAGGACTTTTTGATGGAGACAATATGGTTGCGGAGACAAAGCAAGAGAAGCTGATTGGCTGGAAGAGGGGGCAGAGCCACTATATTTGCACTATGATTTCTTTTCCTTTAATTTTGACTTTTTTTTAACATCTATTACAAATATGTTTTTTAAAAAAAAAAGAAAGAAAACAACATAAATTCTGTGAAAGAACTGAAGTGAATCCAAGGTTCTTCAACTGCAAAATGGAAGGACCACCTCTCTCCACATGCCTTGTATGACAGAAGATTTTGCATCTCGGTCTAGGAGGTCTGGCATACCCAACAAAGACTTGCACCCTGTCAGTCAAAGCCTCCCTGTTGAGGCAGTCCACATGGAGCTGGAATTCTCTCTGGATAGCTTGGAATGCTCCATGCATGCAGCTAAGGAAATATCTAATGAAGATGAGGAGATATCAAAGTGGTCAAAAAAACTGATCTTCGCTGCAGGCGGTTTGGGCAGCGGTCATGTAAACGTGATCCGAACTTGTGTATAACCAGTATTCTCTGCGCAATGCCTGATCTGGGCTCGACTATCGGAGAAAACTCCCTGAATGCGAACTCAATCCAATCAAGTGCCTGGTTTTTATATGTACCGTGGCGTAATGGAAAAAGGTACTTTTTAGAAACACTGAACCTTCTAGTTTTTAATAGCTTTATAGAACCTGTAAAATAGCTGTGCTTGAAGTCTATTTTCTGCATGCAGAACAGCTGTTGCTCTTGATGTAGCAGTCTGGGTACAGATTGTTTGTACAGCAGGTGTGCTGATGGGTGTGTTGTTGTGTACAGCTTTCATCTTGCCACCATCCATAGCCAACCTGCTATTTCCTACATTCCCATAACAAGAAACAAGCATTTCGTTCAGACTGCCTTGCCTCTAATGGTTTCCTGGTTTGATAAACCTCTGTATGGGGTCTTTTCAAAAAAGATCTCAACTTAATAGAATAACAATTCCACTATAGTGGAGTATTCATGATATTTTTTTTTTAAACTTTAAACCAAATAGATCATTATTATTGTTATATTAATATTACTAAGCATGTTATTGCTTATATATACTCATTAATTTAACAATGCAATGTTGTACAAAACCTTGAAAATATTCCTACTATTTAATTTGATTGTAAATAATTTGTATTTATATGAAGAGAATTGTATATATGTCAATGTTTTGTGCCTGTCATCAAAGTCAAAAATATATATTTTTCTTAGAATAAATCTTAAAATGCTTAACTTTGAATTATGTGTCGTGTTGACATGATTTTGCCTGCTGCTCTGTTTCTGCTCTGACCCCAGAGTGTGAGGGAGGGTCACGAGTAGTTCAGAACCAGGATTGGGAAATGCTCTTTAAATTAAACAGCCCTTACACTGGAATGGTCATTGTTTAAAACAACTGAAGGCTCATTTGTCTCCATGAATACTGCTTGTGCATGCAAAACTGACTCGCATCTAAGTATGCTGTTACCTAGGAGGCGCACGTTGGAAAACCACTGAGTTGGAAAACCACTGCGATGCCTCATCCAGAGATTAGAAGCAAAAATCGGATAGGTGAAGATGCACAGAGCTTCAAGCAGAGTTTGTGTATTATTTTCCTCTAGGACCAGCTCCAAATCATCATCTCATAGTTTGCCTTTTATGTGTTGATCCCCAAAGGCCTTCCTGGAGCCGTATGCAGCATCTCCCCCGCAAACGTTTGGTTGTGGTGGCAGACATGAGGGTTTCTGTGGGGCTTTCTGGCCCTTGGTTGTGTTGACTGGGTTAGAGCAGGGTTTTCTGTCTCTTTCCTTGATGTGTGGGAAAAGAGAACAGAGACGCCACTTCTGTACAGCTGCTCATGGCTGTCAGAGAGGGTTCACCTGCTGCTCACGGGCCTCTGGTCTTCCTTTGACGTCTCCTCCTCCTCGTTCCTGAAGAAAGAACAGGAGTTTGGGTTTGAATAGGGGGAGGGGAGACCTCCTGTGACTGCTTTCTCCTGGATATGTGTGGCCCAAGCTAGACTGACACTCTGTTCCCTGAAGAGTCTCTAGACTCCCTCCTCCAAGTCATCTTCTTCCATTTCTTGCCTTCTGTTTTACAAACCTGTGCTTTGTTTCAGATTGTTGCCCTCTCTCTCTCTCTCTCTCTCTCTCTCTCTCTCTCTCATTCACTCACTGGATTTCTCTGCAGCGTTGCTGTTTGAGTCTGTCGTGCTGGTGGTTCTACTATGGGTGAGGAGAAGCTGTTTTCTGTGCATAATAAAAACTTCTTTCATTTGGTATGTGTGTTGAGGTTCATAATCTTACCTTACCATGGACACAGAGTACAAACAATGAATAGATTATTTTGAGATAAGACTCTTCTGGTCTTTCCTGTTTGATGCCAAACTTACTTTCATTTTTTCATGATTAACAGTATTCTAGACACATCAGCTTTTGGTTTTTGTATGTGTTTGTGCATCTCGTGGCACAAAAAACCCCCCCAAAACTCTTTGTTTCTTACCTGCCCTATCAAAGCTATGAGCAACACCCCACAGTGCAGTAACAAACATTGCACTGCCTCATAAAGATTTATTGCAAATGCTGCATGATTAATCATTTATGCCCTGTTTGTTTGAAGACCTGAAACAGTGGGTCTTCAGCTGCTTAATGTAACGTCCACCTGCCTGTGGCCTCCACCCCTTCCTCTCCAGCCACCTGCCTGCACTTAGTAGCCCCACTATCTCCCATATTCTTGTTTATCAGCTTCTGGCTTTGAGTCTACTGGAACTAAGGCCTTAGAGAACCTGTAATGTCCAGACCAGGGAAAAGGCCAGTAGAGAGGCGGGGGCAGTGCCTCGAGTCGGTTTGCTGTCCAGATCAGCTTTTCTTGCTGGGCCAAAAACAGGAAGCAGTTGTGTATACAGAGCAAGGTGCGGCTGTGGCACGCAGCTGGAGCAGGGGGGCATCTTCTGCATCCTGTTTAGCTGGAGGGGAGAGGCTCAGAGCAGGCTGCCCCTCCGTGGGGGACCTGCAAGGTCTATGGAAAGCAAATGAAGCCCAAGGTCTGAACCTTGTCCAGTCAACACTGAGGCTGCACACTCTGATGGTTGGTGAAGGAGTCAAGAAGCAGTCAGGGCAAGTGGCACTTATCACAGTGGGTGGTGCTTTAGATGGTTTTAGTGTCAAAAAAAACAACAGCATTCTCTGACAACAGGGTTTCATCGAACTGTCAGAACTGTGAAGAAAATATCTCGCTGCATATTTGGGTCAGTATAGCTGTCTTGAATAGCTTTGCAGAACTGTCTGATCAAGTCTTTTACGCAGTGCTAATGGATCACCATGTGATGGTTTCTCATAGCTCATGGGTTCTTTTCCTTTTCTGCATGGGTGGACACTCTGTGGAGATTGAGCATCTTCATTCAAATATATATTTTTTTAATTAGATTTTTTTAAATTTTAAATATTTTTGGTGAGTTCTTATTAAGTTTGTGGAAAACATTTCTAAACACATTTGTTTTTCTCTCCAAGTTGAGTACACTCAGTTGTCTTTGCCGAAGCAGGATGTCTGTTGATATCTTTCCCCCCCTTAGAGAGAGTGTACTTCCCTCATTATGTCATCATGAAAGAACCTCATTAACCTGCAAAACAACATCAAACTTTCATGTCTGCGCATTCCCAGTAAACGCACCGTTCGCTCTAGAGCAGCAAAAAAATGTGTCTGGGGCAGACCAAGGGAGGAACACAAAGACGGAAGAACAAGGGCAGTAAAAGGGAGTGGTGTTCGCAGATAAGAGACACACCTGTCATCATTTCATCAGTGCTGCTGTCTGCACTCTTCCTCTCTGCTCAGACCTTGTCAGGATTCTGTCCTGTGTAACATGAGGGGAAAGCGGGAGGAAGGTAATGCAAATCATTCATGTGTTTTTAGACAGCTACGCTTTTCCCATTTCCAATTGTACAACCCATTACAACTTCTAAAGCCACTTTACTTTTGCAGTAACTTTCTTGTTTTTTTTTGTTTTAGTCAGAACATTTAAGGAAATACAAGACTTGCTACATATTTACTGTATATCCAGAGGCCTGGGTATACAGTATTTACTCTTTCTCTGATTTGCTGATTTACATGCTCACTCACTCATACATATTTCTAATTATTCCAGTACTCAGTGCCTTAAATTAAAATCCGTCACGGTACAAAACTAAATCACCAAGTCGGAATCTTTCATTGTCATGCGCTTCAAAGCAGGTAAGTAATGTTCGGTATCAGCAAAGCACTTGGCTCAGTGAGTGGGATCCCATGTGGTCTGAATTGATTCCTTGCATCTAGGCCAGAGCTCCACCTCTAACCCTTCCACAAACATTGCTCAGTATCTCAGTCTATTTATCAGCAGAGACCTATTATGCTGTTCTGTGTACTATGACTCCACCCGTTTGTTTATATGCTGCATGCAAGTAAATGGTGTGTAATGGTACAGCATTTCTTTTCTCTTCCTCAGTATATTTTAAGACACATGCCTTCCCTGTGTGTCCTAGTAAATCTTAAAAGCGTTTCTGATTTCCTCTGACTCACAGTTGCTGGAAACGTCCAGGGGCAAACAACGTTTTTCTGTAATTAAATGCGAAAGCGCGCAACATGTTGCTTTCTTCTGAATGCTAGCAATGATGCTACAGCTGGAACCACGTAGCACTCGTTTACATGTAAAGAAACATGTAAAGAATGATACTCCACTCTGCTTATTTGTCTGATGATTGACGGCTACACACCCTGATATTTAAGCACTGGTCACTACCCTTATCACACCACTCCACTGGAAGTTCTTTGGGAAAAATGAATTATGAATTTCACAACATGCATGAGTGGAGGTTGCTACATGTCTGGGGAGAGCACACACGTTTATGCAGATCTGATGGTTGCATTTGGGATGTAAGGCTAGTGTGTCTATCTAGGATTAAAGCTTACCCACAGTTCTTTTCCTGTTGACTTCCTGTTTTTAGAGTATTTATGGTTTCCAATATGGGAAGGGAAGTGAACCTTTTCTGGCACACTCATCACTCCTCAGTCCCCATTCTTCATTTTAGAGAGAAGAGGAAGCAAAGCACCTTCCTGACCACACTCATCCTTGCACATGCATACAGTCATGAACGACCCAGGACAACACATTCCACATGGCATGCGGTAAACTCCAACTGTTCCACAAATCAACCAGACTGTACTTTACTGTTATACCACAATATGTAGAAGGCAGTAGGGGGTTTTGTTTGTTTGTTTGTTTGTTTGTTTTAGGATTTTTTGTTCATAGTTCCATCTAGTCTCTGGTGTGCCTCTCACTGAAGGATGTAACTCTGTGAGAGGTATGTACAGGTAGATTGGAAATAGAAAGTGGAGTCCTGGACACTGGGTTAAATAAATGGAAAATGAGCTGCTTCAGCAGTGAGGACCTGTCACCACCCTGCATTGCTCAGCTGCTGTTGCCCTTGGGGTCAAAGGTCAGAACAAATAGGAAGTGACCAATGCAAATATAGACCCAACTGACGGAGTGGTCTTATGGATGGGATGTGCAGACAGGAAAAGGGCTCTGGGAAGGAGGGGGGGGGGGGTTGGGGTTGGGGGCTGCCTACCGCAGTCTTGATGTTAGCAAAACATGTAAAAAACCATGTGAGGGCCAGAGTCAACAGAACCCGTTTCAAATGAAAACAACACTTCTCCCCACCCTCTTCTCGCTGGAGTTAGAACCCCACTCGCCTTCCTCCTGCATAGCTGACGGATGTGTGACTTTAAGATCGTTTGGTCTCGCGTGAAACCTAAGCAAAAATGTAAACATAACAGACTGTGGTTTTCCTACCATTATTTTCAAGGAAATGCTCAACGATTGGCAGAATGTTGGCATTATGTATACTGAGGGTCAAGAATTGTTTTGAAGATATAGCATCCCTTGAGGATATACCCTTAAGTTACGCTTAAGTAACCTCATAAACACACATACAGTATGCTGTATTTTACCTGAAAGTATAGCATTTATCGTGTATGTGGCAGATAACCACAAACACATAAAACATGCCTGTAACCATCTGTACAGTAAACAAGCACATCTGTTCTAGGTAGAATGGTGCAAGGAACAGATGGAACCATGTTTTGCCTGCACCCTCCAGTCCTAAGAAAACAATGGCAGCTTCTTGATCACACAAACCCTAGCAATAATAGGCACACCATTGGCCCGAGAGCCAAACCCAATCCTCGACTACGCTCCTGGGTTCTGGTTGGTCTGACTGAGGCTGCAGCTTTTGCCAGGGGTTATACATCAACCAGTCTAAATGGTTCTTAATTGCGTGTACAGTTCTTTGTTAGCTTCATGCTTCTCCCCTCTGAGATGGTCAGACTGCCCACAATTGACTGTTACGAGTCACCTTCAGCTCTTTCCACACATGGCCAGAGAAACACACCTGGGCTTGATCACGATGACATATTCCCCATGTTTGACCACATCCTGGTGTCTGTCAGAGGCTACATGGTGAAATGGTAGTTGGAGGACAGCAGAGAAGCGTGTGAAGGGTCCCTTGAGTCTTGAGTCATTCATCTTGTTTGCAATGTAAATTTATTTTTAATGGGCTTGAGGAGAAAACCTGGGTCTGATCAATATTATGGTTCCATTTTTTTAAACTTTGAAAAAGAAATCGAAGGCTTACAGGGCTCCTTTGTGCACCAATAGGGGTTTTGGAAGTTACCTGAGGGTTCCCAGTTCAGCATGGGCTTTTTAGGAGCCCAGCATCCGGCAGGCTGCTCGCCTTTTGACCCCTGCCAGCGTGGGAAAGGGAGGCTGGGGAGCCGGCGTGACTGAGTGCATTAACACAGATGACTCTAGCAGACCTGACCCAACACCTGTCCCCCTCCTCTCTCCACCAGACAGGAGAGATTCAAAGGGCTACTCGTTCCCAAGTGGGGGTGGGAGGGCTGGTGGAGGGAGAGAACCACACACCTCCTGTTAATCACCCATCTCCGTTACATGGGGAACTGTGTTGGGGAAACTCGATCCTGTCAGAGTGGGTCCTTAGGAGTAGAATAAAACAAGAGGGAATCAGTCAAGTTACCCGGGCAAGTAACCAGCAAGTTACCCGGGCAAGTAACCAGCAAGTTTCTCTCTGTAATTGGAAAGAACAGCCCTTGGACAATTCTGAAATGCAGGATCTTAAAACAGATTGGAGTATGTTCTTCTTACACATTTAAACATGATAAACAGATACACATACCCATAAACCTAGCCAAATAAGATTGGTGATAAACTGGAATGGGATTTAATCTATAATCTGGAAAGTGGGCCAGAATCACAAACAGTGTGTCTTCACAGCCTTTTTAGACACCAGCATTGTGTTATAAAACAGGAAATGTAAACCAGTGTCAGTCTAAACAGGATGCTAATCATGGATGCTTATATACTGTCTATAAACAGCTGGGGTCTGATTCACAAACGGGTGGAATTAGAACAATTTTTTTGGTTTCACTTTCATGATCATCACATTTCCCGTCATAAACCCCATGAGTCAGTGGGAGCACCTATTTGACCCTCTCAAAATGGGACACTGCTGACTGGGCCACCTGCCCCAAGACAGGGGGAGGAATGACGACGTGAGTCTGCCTCACTTGAACTGTCCCATCCAGCGCACAATGGCAGTGTGGGAAAGGAGGAAGAGGAAGGATGCAAGTTTCGCTCTTGTTCAGATAGGCATACGATAAAGATCTGCTGTGCTGAGCAGGGTGCATTTCCCAGGGGAGATCCACATTAATTAAGGACTCGCCTTGACCCCAGACCTGGGTCTTATAATGTTGGGTATTTCACATATTGTTTAAGCCACCAAGGCTAGTCAAGGTCAGTTTTGTGATTTTATGAGTCCAGTATTTGGCGATCAAGCTCCATCATTTGGCACCCATGCCAAATTGAATGTTCTCTAATAGAAGTCAAACAGTCTCATATTCATTGGTTTCATTTAGGACTGGGTACATAAAGCTGTTTTCAGTGCTCGAATGATAAATTCCTGAACTAAAACCAGGCCAATACAAAGCAACTTTATTTGTACAATGTATTTTGTACACAGAAATAATATAAAGCGCTTTACATAAATAAGAATACAAGCATACAGAGCAAAAAGGATAAAAATAGACATATATAAAGGGAAAGGATCTAAAATAAAATAAGCCTGTACAGGTACAGGTCTGGTTAAAAAAACTGGCTTGGCCTCCTTGGAAATCTTCTAGGAGCTGCGTCCAAGTGCTGGACAGCATAACTAAAAGTTGCCTCACCAAGCTTGTTCTAATGGTACACACTACTACACAGGCAGTCACCTCAGACTGAGCTAGGCTAGTATATCAGACCTGATTACCTGGACTTATTCTATATGATAAGGGAATAAGCACAGAGGTCTAAAATTGTCTTCCATTGATACAGTTCAATACAAGATACACAAATGCTTAAAAGATTTGGTGACAAACATTTCTGATATTTCCACATGGCTTCAGCAAGTCTAAATGTACATTATGTATGGTGAATTCAACTCAAAAACACTGAAATATTTAGCATAAATATATATTTTCCTGGAGAAAGCATGCACTACCACTGACAGGACAGCTGCACAAACCAAGCTCAGTCACACAATTTGATTGGCTATGAATCATATTTAGTGAAAATCTTTTTTCTCTCATATAGAGCAAGTGAGGACACAAAACATCTGCTTTTAACTTCAGTCCTCAGGCAGCAACAGAGGAGAGGACGGCTAAGCACTTCACAACAGCAGAAGGAAGGCCTGCTAGACCCCTGGGTGAGAGGGGAAAGCATCTATTGGTCCTGGAAAAAAGACGGTTCCCATGAACATGAAAGCGCAGACGAAGTGTGAGCGGTGAACAGGGGGACCGAGGGGCCAAGGCTGTTTCCCGCAGGAGCCATTCTGTCTTTCTTCCTCCCAGTCACACCTTAGGATAGGTGTGAGGAAAGTGTGGCTAAACTTCAAAGAGTCTGCCACCCCCACAACAGCAGACTGCTTGGTTGCTACCAGTTTTCTCGACAGTGTGATGCAATTTTCTTGAAGGGTTTCAAAATTCCAGTGTTCCACAATCTTGGAACACAGACAAGATGGTCTTTTCTTTCTAACTGTTTCATCAAACCACAAAGGCTGAACCTGATGATAAATCACATGCAAAGCTGAACTTATTAAACTATTTTAAGATATTATGATTTATCAGGACATCAGGCTGAGATGCAGTACATTTCAGAAGTTCATTAGTCCTCTAGATAATAACAGTTGGGTTTTACTCAGTACTCAGTTTCAAAATATTTTCAAAAGAACATGAGTCTTTGAAAAAAAATTTTATTTTACCCAAACCAAATGCAAATTTTTTGTAAAGTCACCTTATTGTTCTGATAATTTTCAGGAATGTATGCATAAGTGGTGTTCAGGAGGGTCACAGAAAAGAGGAACCAGAAAATAGTGCACCTCTCCCGAACTGTATGCAAATTACCCCCTCGCATATGAATCAGCCAAAAAAAAACCCACCCGCAAATGCCCTCAGATAAATATTGATATGGCAACTTTGTAAGCTTGAGACTGCATGAAGTGCCTGCTGTCAGCGCTCACATCAACCTCATGAGAGTGTTCAGGCAGGGGAAACACTCACACCATCCCCATGAGAGACAGAAAAAAGTGCTGGAAGGAACCATAGGGAACTGCCAGGCAGAAGCAGTGAGGAAGGGGATGTTCACTTCTTGAGATCAAAGTCTTTCCCCTCGGTTCCCAAGCTAACACATCACTTTTACAGAGAGAAGAGTGCACACCTCAAACGGTTAACATTCATTAAGGTAGACTGACCTGCCTTCACACTATATGTATATATGTATGTATATATATATATATATACAATGAAATCCCATGTCCCATCACAACTGATGGCAGTGATAAATGCTTTTAAAATACATTAAATAAATTTAATTACATTAAAAGGAAAATTGCCAGGGGTTTTGTACTTACATTAAACAATTAATAAAACAGCAAAGAATGGCATGGAAAAGTGAGGTGAATTAAACAATCTAGAGGATATCTGAGTAGATTCCCCGGCCAACAGGTCTCAGCATCCACAAGAAGCTAATCTTGAGCAAGGAAGCGCATGTCCTCTAGAGGATATCCTGCTACAGAGAGCAGTAAAAGCCCCTCAAATGAGAGCTAATAGACTTTCAACCTGCAAACGGAAAACCCAGGGAATGAAAAACAAAAGTCAAAAATACCTATCATGACCACAGGTACAACTACACACATACATGTACACCAATCTTGTTACACACACATACATGCGCACCAACCTTGTTACACACACGTACATGTGCACTAATCTTGTTACACACACATACATGTACACCAACCTTGTTACACACACGTACATGTGCACCAACCTTGTTACACACACGTACATGTACACCAACCTTGTTACAAACAGGTACATGTGCACCAACCTTTCAACTGCTTGTTGCCCAAGCCTGCTGTATTCATCTCAAACATCAGGGCTACTCATTCCATGGATTTAGCATTAGTTAGCTAAGCTATTTATAACGACTAGTATTAGCTGTGTACGTCCTTTTGTGTCACCTTGTGTAAACTACTGTAATGCTTATTTCTGGCAACTACAGCACCCCATATTTAGCTTTTACAGAGCATGAAATGCTATCCTGAAAATATTGGCATGTGTGATAATAAAGGAGTTTATTATATATTCACCTGTTCTCAGATCTACTACCTGTGCCTTTCTAAATACTCCTGACTTCAGCCCATTGTATTCCACTGAACTGATTACTAGGTATATTCCTCTGCTCTACCAACAACAAATTAGTCATATATCACCTGACTGAAGAAATTCTGAGCAATTCTTTATTGTTAAAGGATTATAAATGTATAAACTTGAATATATTAGGTGCTGTATTTCAAGGAAATGCCGATTGAAACAAAATGTATGACACTAAAGTTATTGACAGCATAATTGGTTAAGCAAACACTCACAAATGAGAGGTTAGCAAGAGACACCTTTGCCAAACTGAAAAAAAAGAGCTCCAACTTTGAAAATAAGTTCCAGAGATGGTGTGTGCTCTAAATTATGTTTTCTAAATATTCAGACTCAGAATTGGCCATATTTTACCATACATAAATCACATCTAGGGTTCACCATGAAATGCAAGCTGGACTGCAGCTGTGATTGTGTGCATGTCATGCGTGGGAACATTGTTTTGGAGAGTCAATGCAGTGTGTAGCAAAGTCTGTTTAAAGATGCCTTCCCACTCTGTCTGTGTGTTGGCAGTGCAGCCAAAAATGAGCAAGCCTCTTGCTATTAATTGTGGTGGTATATGTGGGAGTGGGAGCGAAATTCATATCACAGAAAAAATCCACGCTTGACCTGAATAAGCTCAAACTAAGCTGTTTCCTAAGCATTTCCAACTATCAGGAATCTTCTTTGGGTGTCATGCCTAGATGCGTTCTGTGATTTTGTCACTTCTAGTTAAAGGTAGCTCCAGGTCACCACCACCTTTGGTACAACAGGCAGGCTACCAAAAATCTCACTGCTCTCTTCACTTGAGAGATCTGTTGTGTAAGAGGACTGCAAACAGGGTTTAGTAACAGGAAAAGCAGGGGTCAATGTCTCTGCAGTAGAGGGGCTCTGACACTACGGGACCTCCCTCCGTCCCATCAGAACTGTTGACAGCTGCAGCAGACAGCTCTGCATTCCCGTTTGGCCTGGCTGAGAGCTCGTCAACCCTTGACCCCTCTCTGGGGCGCTAAGCTATCAACTGTCATCAGGAGTCAGAGGAAGCAATTTATTCTGTGAGGTCAAAGACCTTGCATATACAGCAGACCAAAAACATTAGAGAGAAACCACAGAATAAGAGAGAGGACAGAATAAAAAGGGCAGACTGTTGAAGTAAAATCTTTGATGTTAGAACAGCAAAATGGTGGTGCAGACAGTTAATTTGCTATTAATCTGAAGAATGTGTTAGAAATGCACTCTCTACAAAAGACTGCCTTCTAGAGTAAATGTTTATATAAATTATGAAAGTAATGGCCAGATTACAGGTTAATTTGTAAAACACTTTTCAAAGTGTCAATTAAAAGTACTTTATGGGAAATAAATATGATAACAAATGTAACCAAAACAAAATCCATATAAACTATGATATGTAGAGGTTTATTAACATTTCTTAAATAAGTTATGACTGAAAACCACACCTTCTCCTAGGCTCGGTGTTCATTAAGATGGTTCATTTGAATTCCTGAACATTGTGAGAGTCTATTAATAAGAGAAGAACTGACAAAACCAGTAAGAGTTCAGAAGGCTGCAATTATGGCTAAACAAATATATCTGCACAGCAACCAGGAAGACTAACGTGTTCCTTCTGATAATGAGGTATAACCAACTAAGAACAATACAAACAAGCATTCAGATGTAAATGAAACCGTCTGTTCGTAACTCGGCAAAGATGGTTGATACACTGGAAATGTGTAATAATTCATGTGAAGTGCTACTATAATTCATGTGAAATTGAGCTCTACTGCTGTCTGATGGAGTTCCGTGGAATCACACTGTTCAATTATGAAAACCACTTTGGTTGCTTCAAGGCAACTGATTTCAACTGATCAAACCCTGGATCTGATCAAACCCTGGCTTGCATGTGATAATGACACTTTTGGGAAGTGTTGTCAATTTCCTTGACTGCTAAAATGATTAGGTCTTGTGAAATTATTTCCCAAAACTCCAACTGCCTTCAGACAAGTCAGGAAAAAGGAAAAATAAACAAGTACAATGTCTCTCTCTCTCTCCCTCTTTCTCTCTCTCTCTCTCTCTCTCTCTCTCTCTTTCTCTCTCTCTCTCTCTCTCTCTCACACACACACACACACACACACAAATTAAACACAAATCATGCCAGATCTTCAGATTTATTTACATTCTAGTTTTCCTCATGTTTACTTCAGCCTATGCCAACATCTCAGGTGCAAAGTTCACCAGAAGAGTCAGTCTAATTCAGGACTAATGTTTATGCAGTTGTTTTGATATGCCAGAATAAAGCAGCATCTTTTCAGAAATGATGTTCACAGCCTCATGTGATTACCACGTCTTCTCAACCCTACTTGATTCATGTATGACCACTTATAACATTATTATTATCCCAAGTAACTGTTTTCTGATTTATGTCTGTTTGTTTCCATAGAAATGGTCATATTTATACATAGGAGGAATGTTGGGAATGTGCGTGTGCTGCTGTTTGGCTGGCTACATGCCATCACCATGTTTGACTTCAGACTGGAGTGCATCCTCCTTTCACCTTTTGCACCAAAACAGAGGAGCAATGAGCCTCTAGCTGGGCCACTTCCTGATCTCATGCCTGACCTCTGAGCACAGGAAAAACAGGACACGTATGAAAGACCCACAGACACCTCAACTGGGAGAGGGTGTATATGTCAAATCATACCTTCTCATCACATGAAATGATATTTTACATGTAGAACCTGGATTACAGTCTGGAATGTCTTATTGAAACTGTGGCACAAACTGTCTCCTTGAACACAATGTGATGGTTTATTTGGCTTTCATATAGTTCAGGAAACCGCAGTGAACCAGCAGTGTCTCTGTGCCCACCACATCCACCAACACTGTCTTGCCCTTTTAAACTCTTGTATATCTGGATTATTCATCACAAGAAGATAATTTTTAATTTTTATGTTGTTGATGATTTAGAATGTTGGAATTTATGCAACTTTCAAATACATTAAATTTTATTTAACATCCCCTTATGACCAAGGACATACATGAATTAATTTTTTTTATTAATTTTTTTTATAGTTTATTCATTTTACTAAAGTAATGTGCATGCAAAGATGAAATTGCAGATGTTGTTATATCAGATCATTAATGTTAAATCAAGTGTTAGAAAAAAACACTTTCATTACAGTAACAACTGCATTTTTTTTTTAAGCAGTATCTCCTGAAGCACCAACTTCAAAGAGAGCAGCAATGCAAAATAGTGTGGACAGCTGACATTTTAAGATCAACTCTAGATTAATTGTGCCAGAAAGGGTAAAAAAAGGTGTCTGCCCATGAAAAGGGAGTCTCTTCATCTCCTACATCGTTTTTAAATGCTTTTTTTTTTGTTGCGGCTGTGGCAGTGTTTTGGATATTATAAACATTTATAAGAGTGATATACAAAAGTGCTTTGTTGTCCGCACAGAAAATGTAACCTTAGCTAATACAAATAGTTTTGAGTGTAGAAATATAACAGAAATAAGTGCAGACATTTTAAGTGCAAAACGAAAGGCTCTTGAAGACAATTCTTCAGAAAGACACCATCAAGTCTGCTGTGGTCCTGCCTGAACTGAAGAAACCCAGCTTCAAAGTTCTAGTGCTGCATAAACTGTAAACCTTTATGGTTTTTGATCAGGTCAAAGCAATGAGACCGGCATTCTTGAACATACTAATTGATCTGAGTGTAAATACCGGTGGGAACATAATATTAGTTCTTTGAGTTAGACAGAATAGATCATATTTTTATAAATTGTTTAAAAACTGTTCATAAATCTGAATCTGAAATCAAAGAATATGAAGTGAAGATAAAGTTAAATATAATATTGCTAATATCATAAAAACAACTTTCTTTCATTTGTGTAATAAATCATTAGTTGGACTGAATTACATAGAAAAAGAAAATGACCCATGCTGCAGAGTCCAAGAGGAAGAGAAAGCACTTTAAACCTATTT
The DNA here is from genome assembly GCA_025802075.1 of Tenebrosternarchus preto. NCBI lineage: Eukaryota > Metazoa > Chordata > Actinopteri > Gymnotiformes > Apteronotidae > Tenebrosternarchus > Tenebrosternarchus preto. Next base: position 13,206,372 of record JAOYMR010000012.1, on the reverse strand, counting down.
ATCATAATTTCAGCAGCTGCCTGTTTCTTTTGAACTGATGATAATATTCTTTTACTGGTCTTTAAAGCTCTTATTTAAAGCATTTCAGAATGCCTGAGAGAATATGTTCAGAATGCAGAACATGTGAAGATGCTTCTGATACTGTGGACAAACCTCTCAGTACTTCTTAAGAACTCATCAGCCACCCACAATTTACAGTTTTTAAACAAACTTTAACAGGTATTTATTTAGCTTTACTTATTTAACTCTTGATTTATTTATAATCATCATATTTTAAATACATGTATTTATATACATGTATCTTATTGGTTCAACACATAGTTTAGGTTGTTGGTTATACCCAGCCTACTTTAGGGCACATTATATCACATTATACACTTAATTATATCTAAATTGGCTTTTTGTGCTTAATACATTATTTATTTTTATTGATTAATTAGACCTGAAAAGCTGTGATGGAAACACTGGTGTGAATATAATATGGATCCAGGTGAAATTAGTAGATTATTTCCTGAGTTATATTATTTCTTCCTACCTATGGCAGGCATCGTTCATGAAGTAAATGTGTGTTATTCTAAAAATTCGAGCCAAAGATTTGAAGAGATAAGTTATGTCATTTTCAGCATGTTTTTGTTGTTATTGTTATTTTCCTGCTGTCTTGATAAAACAGTTACATTTTCCAATGTTTCTATTGCAGAAAATTAATTATAATTAATTCTATTTAATTAAAACTTTCTACCCAAGTAGTGCAGAATCTTCAGTATTCTTACAGTGCAAGTCTAAAAGAGACTCTTCTTTTTTGCACTCTCATTGTGTCCCTTCACAGACAGAAATGTTTTTAAAAAGTTTAACCAAAGTGAATGATTTTGGAACTAGTCAGCAACATTTGAGAAGTATGTAATTTCTATTTTCATGTACATAAGTTATGATTACAGAAGTCAGTTAGATGAGGATGTATACACCCTTATCTAGAGCCCCTGTCTAGAACCCTTATCTAGAGGCCTTACCTACAGCCCTTATCTAGAGCAACCTATGAAAGCAGTTTGTCATTCCCTCATAGAATGCATCCTAGTCAGTACACTAGTGCAGGGTAAGTGATACTGCTGAATTAGCATAATTGCTAACTTTATTGGAAACATCTATCTTGAAGGTGAACTTTAGATGAACTGTAGGTTTATGGTTATTGTGGTGGAAGTTCACAGTTTGTATTAGTCTCCTACAAGCAGTTTCTGATCAAAAGTTTCTGATCAAAATATACCCCTCGCAAAATGTTTGTATAATTGCAGGGATCACTCAACTTTATCAGAACATTTCCTACATGCAGCTAAGGCTGAATGAGATTTTGTGCCATTTTGTTTGTTACTAGTGTACACCACATGCTAAATTGGTAGAGCATTTCTTCTTGCCCTACAAAGACCACTGAGATTACAATTTGGTGGATTATCCAAGTTTAGCGCCACCTGTTGACAACTACTGGTCACTGAAGAATGTTCTGATTTCCTGAATTAGTGTGCTAATTGAAGGATCTGAGGTTTCCAGTTATTAACAAACTACGACAGATGAAGGGGAAGCCAAACACAGCTTAATCAGCTTCGTCATCGATGCGAACACAGAGGGGTCCCTGTAGCAAAGCCTAGATGAGATGCCTGAGGTCGAGAACAATGGTGACAATACACTGGAGCAACACAATATTCACTCAGCACAACACTGGCCATATATGACCAGTTGTGACCAATTGCATATAAAAAGAGACAATGTCTACTCGATAATGTTAACAAGGGAATATTCTAATAGCAAGCAGGGAGGCATGAATAGTTCATCTTCCCGGAAACATGTAGCTTCTAAAGTAATACATTTGTTCCAAAAAATGTTGTACTGCCCCGAGCAGTAAGTGGTGGCCTGCATTCAACAGAAACATCTTTTTTTAGTTTACCAGTCTGACTCAGCCACCGTCATTTTGAACAAAACAAGAATACGTCTTGAAAAATGGCTGTAAAGAGGGTTTTCTTGCGATTTCAGTCCTTACTTTGGGTACCCTTCAAACTGTTTTAGGTACTATGTCAACTGTCACTTGGATACCACAAAAACAATCATTATTCATATGCAATACGGGGTTGAGGAGTACTGAATAAAAATAACATTTCATAATGGATTTATAAGACTTGATGCTATTCGCGCTATGCCATTCAGAATGTGTTACACGGTATTTAATTCTTATTCACAAAGTCACCGTGACAGTAATTAGCACTCCACTGCGGTAAATTCACCTGTGGCCAAGATGAAAGCCAATCAGAACCGACATGTAAATGATATTATACGTAATAAAGACACACCAAGCGACAGGTAATTCACTAATCCGTCTTGAGAAGAATGGTGTGGTAAGAACTGCCAAGTGCATAAGGTAAAGCATTTGTAACTTCACTAAGACGGGAACTGGATGTTTGCGTTGAGTTGATGATTAAAATTACGTCTTCTCTCAAACCTAAATTCGCATGTCTTATGAAGTACGTAACATTCTGAGGTCCGACCCTTACTATTGCAGTTTCAAAATTCATGCTCAGGCCTAACAGACCAGAAATGTACATTTTAAATAAAAATATGAATTAGTTGTGTGTGTGTGTGTGTGCAAAATGTTGTTGATGACTTGTAACCAAACAGGGCAAGATTCAAAAGCATCATAAATCATACAAACAATAAAATACACCGGTAATATATATTAAATGAATGAGGAAACGTGTTGCTGCAGCGCTGATGGCGGTTAACGTCACGTTAAATCTGAGTTTCATGAATATGGCCCATTGTTAAATTCCCATAATTCCCCCAGGCGTGGAGCTACTTGCCATTCCCACCTACTATTTTTTTTTTTTTTTTTTTTTACAAACGTAAAAAAAACGTCCGCTCCCTGCCTCACTTCCGCTGTTTTGCTCCCCGGACTATTCAACGTCCGACTCCGCCTACATCACCCGTTGCCGGCTACTTAAAGTATTTTATCACAAGTCGATTCACCATAACAATATTTCACACCCTCTGGTAGACAGAGCTTTACATTTGTGGTGAAACTAATGTGTTCTTTACGTTAATACGGTAGATTTATTTTTCTGATTGAGCCTCACGTCAACTGGACAGATTTATTGCGTACGACGACAAAAACATATTCTGTTTCGTCGACATCAGTACTCACATCGCATGTAAACAGTACTGAAAACAGTTTACATTCAGCTTACTCACCGTTTCTTGACTATCTAGCTGTTTTCCAATTGCTGTGAAGTGAGGCGAAGAATGCGTTGCAAATCCAGACAGGAGAGCTGCACGAATTCTTTATACTATATCATGCTTCAATACTGTAACAATCTAAACATGGTTTTGGTTTGCTTTGAAAGATAAAAGTCTTGCTTTGCCCTGGCTTGCCCATTATAGAAAATACCTCTGCTACCATTACCATTTTTTGTACTAAACAAATAAACCATTTGCATTGTTTCCTAAAATACCAGGTCTGCAGGCACTTCATGAAGGATGCGAGTTTTACAGCCAGTATTGAATCACTACAATAAGTACTGTTCCTGTTACTGTAACAAAGAGTGTTCCCTCTACATTGCCTACCTCGTAACCAATGAATGTGCACACAAGGAGTGATCCAGACCTTTAGATCTCGACCCTTTTTAAAATGTATTTTATTTTCCACACTGGAGACTTATGCAAAAATTATGGAGTGCTGCTGCATCACTGCAAAATGGTTTTGTTGTTGTTTACCTAGATTAGTATCTTTGATTTGCTTCTTTGATTTGCATTTTTGCCACTGAAATATTCATCCTGCCTTGTGCATTTTTCTGCCAGGACAGACAGATTAGAATAATGGATGGATGGATGGATGGATGGATGATTACCACTAGCCAGAGCCTGAACTAAATATCACATTCCTAAACATAAATAAAAATGTTTATTATTACAATGTTTTTACCAGTGTATTACTATAGTATTGGCATAATAACAATGCTATAGTTATATAGTAGGTCTGTGCAATCAGATCAAAATAAGAATGTAGTTATAATGATATGTTATAAACAGGTCTGTATATGCATGTCATGTGCCAGTGTGGTCTCATTATAAAGCATGGTGATGTATCCTTGTAAGAGGTCATGAACCATTTATAGCTTTAATTATAAGATGAGTAATGCAAATATGACACCAAATGTGACGTGTTGAAGTTGAGCAATGGAGAATGGAGAATGGCCCACTGACCATTAATTACTAAGAAAGAGAGTACACGTATGAAAAGAGAGCACACGTATGAAAAGAGAGCACATGTATGAAAAGAGAGCACACGTATGAAAAAATATGAAAAATTGCTGGTTCTCTACAGAGCAATAAAAAGAAGTTTATTAATTTATTTAACTGCTAAGATTTAACTTAAACATGCTTTAATTCCTGCCCCCACCTAAAATGTATTTTACTGTTACTGTATGACTCAGTCCATTATCAGATAGTCCATTATAAGATCCATCATAATCTAAGACAGAATGGTAACACTGCTTGTAACAATGACAAAGTTAGATGACAGGTTAGGTAACACAAAGCAAAACTGAAAGAATGATTGGACTTGTTTGCGCAACTTCCTTTTGGCAAATTTCCTTTCTCGGTGCCTTGAGCCAGAGTTTCAAAACCTTGAGTTATTTTTATGCAGAAGGCAAAAATTATTATATGTGCCTTTAGTACTCCTATTTAAAATTAACTCTTTCTGCAGGATACTAATAAAATGTATCTAATTATTAGACATTGACTTCATGTTTATGATATGTTTAATAGTTATGTTGGATAAACTCATGTTTCAGTGTTAAAAGGTCATTTGGGATCTGAAGCCCAATGCTCTATTGTTCAAGAGTTACAGTTTGTGTTTCTTTTTTTTTTTTTTTTAATCACTAATGATCATATTTCCATTCATGTCTAAAATGTAACATTTGCATGAAGATAAAAGTTAATATTTTATCATTGACAAATAAGTTAATGATAAAATAAAAAAAATTCAAGGGTAAATAATTTCAGTTCCTATTATTCCTTATTTTACCTTGCCAATCAGGTGTTTTAATCTGATGACAGGAAAACCTTGTTTGCCAAGCTGTAAGGAAAACCCAGAGAATTCCAAATGATCTCCCAATTCTCCACTTTACCATTATCAGATTAAACTGAGACACTGATCATGGATACATTGCTGTTGAAACCTAACAGGAAGTCTGGTGTTATTTTAAATTCAAGTTTCTTGCTTTTGATTTATTTTTAAAGTGACTCTCGTAACTGTTTACTGTAAATCATAGCTGTGATATCTGATGTGAAGATTGACAGGAACTCGTTTTAAGGTGATTGGAAATTCCCACTCCAGTTCAAGAAGGGGCTTTTAGATGGATGCTAACGAAACTGTGTAAAAACAATAGGTTTTGGAACACCCTATATGTAAAATTACTTGATAAATAAAAACATCTGGAGTAAGATTTAGTTCTGTGAGAAGAATAATGTACAGGAAACTATGATGTAGTTCACTTCATTGATAAGATTTACAATGGTTGACCATGTAATAGGGTTAATATAGCACAGGTTTCTAAACTAAAACCTGTACTGATTTTAAAAAGACCTTTACATTTTGCAAAGTTAATAACAATGATTCACCAATAACAAAACAATGATGCAAAGGTTATTTGGAGAAGCAAAGAAATACTGAAGGTTTTCACAGAGATGAATTCATTCCAGCTCAGTCAGGTTAGAATATGATTGCAACATGTTCACAGGCTCCAGATGTGGTCAGTCTGAATTCTGGCCTTTGAATGGCAGATCAAGATGGAGCAGTGGTGCTGGTGGTGTACAACAGAGTGGAGCTAGAACAGTGAACTCCCTGGAACGGTCCGTGCTCAGATCAGCAAGCCATGAAGATTTATGCATGTTACAGTTCTCACTTCTAAAAATAATGATCGTTATGATCGATAATGACCCAACTATGAATTAATGTACTAAGCTTTGAGATGTATGGAGATGTAATATACTTTTTCGTTGTGTTTGTGAGGGAGTTTTTGAAGAGGTGTTGAGTGTTCACTGAGTTTCTTGGCATCAGTTGTGTTCTGGGATGGTTATACCTGTCAAAGACAAAAAAAAATGCCCAGTAATGTTTCTGGTAATAAAAACACCTGGTAATAGGAGCACTAAAAACAGGTAAAATAATCTGATAAGCACTGATAGGCATTCTTTGTACCTGACAGCACTTCAGTGAAAGAACTTAGTCTCCTATCTCCTGTGTTACTCAGACTTTGATTTCAGTGTCTACATAAGGCAGAAAAAAACATTCTTTGCATGGTATCATTTTTTCTTGCAGTATCTCCCCTTAAGCCTGTACCAAACCAAGCTTCACAAGTGACAACCTGTTGGTGGGAAAACTAATATAGACCTGCATAAAACACTGGCCGTATAATGGAGGATGTGAAACCTTGACCCAAACATTTTTTGCCACTTTTTTTTTCCAGTAGCCTCAAAAGGTTTTCTGAAAGTGACATTTCATTCCTACCTGAACTTATCTTTTCACTCAGTTTCTGACTTTTTAAAATAGTTTTGTTTCTAGGATTTAGTTTGTCACTCAGGATGAAATCCCCACTGGGGGAATGTGGCAGAGCACAGATGGAGTCTTGGGTTCGGTTCAGCCCGATCCTTTACCCGCTCCTGGTCCTGTGTGGTCAGAGGCGGTGCAACCCTTTGCCCCTCCACCACGGGTGCTTTGTGTGGTGATGCTGGCGCAGTGAGCATGCTCACTAAGAAGTGAGGTCAACCTTCACGACAGTTCTAATCCTCATCGGCTCCCCTCGGTCCTTCCCGTACTAATGAGCAATCCATCCTCTATTCAGACAATCTGTAATTAAAATCAGTTTGTTTTCCAAGAAAGGATCTCCTCCCCTTCATCTGTCAGTTAGACATCAAGCTGAGTGCATTGTTCTCCCTTCCTGCTGTTGGGCTTGGTTGGTCAGACTCGTTTGTCAGACAGAGAGAGCTGGCAAAAGCACACCCTTCTTTGGAACATACGGATCACTTTATCACATTATGCAGTGCTTGCCTTAATAAAGAAACTTGTCTGGGTTCAGTGGTAATTATGAGATCTTTGTTCAGCTGGACAGTATTAGGGCATCTTTGAACAATTCTTATATTGCCCTCTTTAAGACAGACAGGTTCCACAGAAAAAGTTATAACACTTTTTAACACCCCGATTACACTTTATCTCCCATCTGTACTTCTTGTTTAGAAGAAGTGAATGGTTCCACAGGTGGACTGACCTTCTGACAAGGTGCTTTTGATGGAACGCCCAGGATGGTGTGAGATTTTCTATTCAAAGTCTTTACAGCTGAAAAAACCCCAGGAAACAGAGGGCAACACTGATCTTTTCATTGTAAATTCCCATTGCTGTCAATGCTGTTCAACAATAACTATGTTCTAAAAAAAAAAAAAGTTCTGCAATGCCATTGGCGAAGTCTTCTAGGCTTTAAATAATAGTTGTCATAGTTATCATAGTTGTCATAGTTATCAACAGAACTTTGGAATATCCCAGGAGAACCAGAATCAGGCCCTTCAAGTTACTTTTAACAGGTTTTTTATTTGAATTCCTAATTACTAATACAAGCTTGCAGTACCATGATACAGGAGTAGAAGTATTTGGTTCCATGTCGGTGTTATATGATATTAACTGTAATGATGGTACATTTTTTATATATATATATTCTATTTGTTTTATTTCATTATTAATAGTAGTTAAGGTTCTACATTTGTTTAGCTTTAAAATGTATTTATGTATTTATATATATATTGTTTATAGTAACTAGCAGAACTCATATAAAAGGTGAGAGTCCCTATCAATGACTCATGACAGGTTAAAATGTCAATAAGTGGGAAAAGCCTATAAACAAACAACCAAAAAAAAAATACATGTTGGTTGTTGTTCTCACAAAGCAGCTACAGATTCTAGATTTCAGCTTGGTTTTGGCATGTGGTTTTGTGTAGTTCCAGAGTAGATGTAGTATTGTACCTAGATCCCTAAGTGGGCACAGGCTGGGCCTTTTTTGACTGGTGTCTGGGTGTCTTGAGATCTGTGTGTTGTCTGAGTTTTCACCAGCCTGCTGTGAGTGTATGTACTACTTGCACTTTACACAGAGGCATTATACACTAGATTTCTCACTAATTTAATGCCAGGCTAAGGGCTCTTTTGAACTGTATTCACTTTACATGTATATTATTGTTTTAGATGGAAATGGTGCAGAGTACAGTCATTATTCAAAATAGTTCACTTGGACTCTCTCACCCAGCCCATGTGGAAGTGTGCAGTGCTGCTGGATGAACGGCAGTGTCCAGCTCTCCTGTAATTCTTCATTGTTTCACAGCATGTGTGTCCTTCCCTGCATTCCTATAGAGTTAAACACACCCTCGTCATAGTGAGGAAGGCTGAAAAGGGGAATATGTTTAAATTCCCAAATTTATGCACAATCCCAGGCCATAGTGTTTATTTGTGAAAATGTCATTGTGGGGAAATTATTTCACACGCATGAATGTCACCGTGCATGTGATGTTATATACTGTTGACATGTTGTTGTAAATTCCTCATTCATTGACAAAGCACAGGTCTGTAAAAAGTACCATCATATTTTAGAAGTTTTAAATATTCTAAAGCTTCTAAAATGTAGTGGTACTTTTTACAGAAATGTGCTATGTAAGTATTGTGGCAGCCCATGGAATATCCCAGAAAATCCTGAGAACTCAAAACATGTGCTGCCCTCCACGTTAGAGTGACATGGAGTCCTGCAGGAACGATCAGCTTCACTGTTAACCTTCAGCCCAACACAGTCAAATGGCTCTACATTCCACTGGATTAAATCTATGACACTGCCATGACTGATTAACTAGACATGGAATTTTCCGAATTTTCCTACTTGTAAAAATATAATAGACAATCCTGATGATGTATCTGATGACCAGTCCCCGTCACTGAGCATTTGTATGTTAGTGATTAGATCTACTTTCATTTTTTCATGTTGCTTCCTTAGATTATAGATTATGGGGATTATGGTTGAAGAAAGAAAGTGAAAGTGTTCAGCAAGTTACCTATTAGAGTATTTCCTGTAAATCCAAGTATGACCAGGGAGACGGTTGAAAAAAGCTTTTGTTTCTTGCTTTTTTGGTTCTGTAAGTGAGGTAGTAATACAGGAACCTTTATCACAACCAATGTCTATGTGATTTAATATAAAGCCTCCAACTGAAAGACTCAATTTCATGTTAGTTATATATACACTATATTGCCAAAGGTATTCGCTCACCCATCTAAATGACTGTGCACCAGTGTACAAAGCAAAGTCCATAAAGACATGGATGGCAGAGTCTGGTGCCAGGCCTCGTTCAACATCAGTACGTGACCTCACAAATGCACTTCTGGAAGAATGGTCAAAAATCCCTATAAACACACTCCTAAACCTTGTGGACAGCCTT
>JAOYMR010000012.1:13174653-13189848 GCA_025802075.1 Tenebrosternarchus preto | reverse complement strand
AGCTGAGTCCAAGATAACACCCAGATTACGGACAGTAGATGACATGGTTGATATGAATCCAGGTATTGAGATGGATGATTGGCCGAGTTTCCGAAGAAAGCTTAGCTTTATTGTAAAAGGTGCCATTACCCTTATGTACAATGCTTATTTGCAAAACACAATCATTTATATTTGATATTAGTTAGGAGTGTATGGGCTGCCTAAATGGCACAAAGGTGTTATTAACTCGAATTTAAGTCATAAGAAGTGAAATATGACACAGATTCTTCACAAGCTGCTTTTAACAGCTGTAAGACCTACAGTGATATTTACACCATTTATACAATGCTTCATTGTGTAAAACGTTTCATTGTGTAAAATGCTTTGGGGAGAATGAAATAATGTCACTGACAGGCAGGAAATGCTGGACTTCTCGTCCTTTGTGAGGATCTTGGCACATTTTCGTCCTGTTGACAAGAACCGGCCCAAAGATCCCAACTCACCAGAACACATTAACAGCAGGAGTAACAAACTCAAATGTATGTTCAGTGTTTTGGAATAAAACCTGAATTTTCTTTTTACTCTACACAGAGTAATAATACAGCTGGTGATTCTGATTTCTTGTACCCATGTTTTTTGATCTCTTGGAAACTTCTTGTCTATTTGATAGTTGTTTTCCAGTTATACGATCAGGACAAGGATGGCAAGATTTCTAGACAAGAGCTTTTACAGGTCAGTGTGTGTAAATGTGCTGTATTAACTTCTATGTTTCTCATACCGCTTAATGTGTTTAATTGAGTTTAATAGTTTTTAAGGTCTGTAATTCCTTATGCAAAGCATATAGTTCAGTACCGTTTACTGTGATCAGAATAAGCAGAGAATGTAAGGGCTAGCTTAGCATTGCTCCCATATACATTTCAGCTTGTCATAAGCTCCTGAATATATTGTGTAATATATAATATACAGTATATCTTACATAAGACATGCATCTGATACAGAGCACTCATGTAAACAAGTGACGTGATTGGCAGGTTCTAAGGGCCATGCTGGAGAAGCAGGTAACAGAGGAACAGCTAGAGAGCATAGCTGATCGCACTATTCAAGAGGCTGACCTGGACAGAGACGATGCCATATCTTTTGATGAGTTCCGCAAAGTAAAACATACTCTCACAATGTCCACAAATTGAAAGACAAAACCATTTGTTTACTTTCAGTTGCTGTAAACACCTGCACAGTTTACTAGATTTGCATGTATAACTGGACTTTCAAAACATGGACTGAAAGCAACCTGGTCTTATACATTCAGCCAAAAGAGTTTATTATTTGACAGTTCATAATTGGTAAAGAAATCCATAACTCATAAACATCTAAGATCTAATGTTTTCCTGTTTTGCTTTAGTCTCTGGAAAAGGTCAACATTGAACATAAGATGAGCATCCGTTTTCTGCGCTAGGGAGTCCTGAGTTCTCCAGAACCTCTAAGGATCAAAGTGCCTTACTATCGCACAACGAACACAATGGACAGAAGTCTTCGAGAGTGTGGCCTTGTTCTCCGATGTTCTCCCATGCTTCGCACCTCTCCTAGAACTCGCACCTAACTTGCATATGTTTATGTTTATTATGCATGAAGGATTGTTCACTAATATTTATTGGAATAGAATGATTATCTAGGCCTGATGCCTGAGCTGTGAGAGATCTGTATAAGCGAATGCTGTTGGATAGACAAGGGTTCAGTATTGTGTAAAGACAGCATACGTGCTTCGATTGATTTAGCCTCCAGTGGATTTGTTGTGACAATGCTTGACTCTAATTTTTGTTAAGATTGGACTAGTTGTTTTGTCAACGACTGCATGTGTCTTACAGTACTGTGGTATACTACATAAACTTGACATAAGCTATATAAACTATATGCCAGGACCTTTCCACCTCATATACACCAGCAGCAGTAAACCTGCAGGCTGGCACAAGCATGTGGCCTCAAAAAGCAAGAACTGACAGTTGTGCCATAACATCAGAGCTAAATTTTTAATTAATTAAGAAACTAAGTATACACATATTTATGCTGATTTTGCACCAGTAATATTACAGGTCTTCTCACACTAATTACTAATAAATGAAGGAATAACAAAATGATTGCATTTAAAAGACCCCACAACTTGACTAGATGGTTGGATATGATTAAAACGTCCATAGTTTACTTAAAACCTGCTTGACTATTTATCAGTATTGATAGGTTGTTCAATTATTCCACAATACAGGTGCCTTGTGAAGTATAAATGTGATATGTGACAAATGTCTTTAAATGCCTTTATGTGACATAATTGTCATATGCTGCGATTGGACATTGGTCTTTTACTAACTGATAAAATGCAGACTACACAAATAGTATTTAACTCCTGGAACTTGGAGAGAAAAAAAAATCAACATTAAAGAACAATGTTGGCTCCAAAAAGCATGTTTCTGGAACTGTAACTTTTGATTTTGTATTAATGGCTGCTAAAAAAATAAAAATTAATATACACTTTTGGCTTTGTATTGGGATCAGTTTAGAAAATTAAACAATTCACTCTTTATTATATATATACAGAGTTTAAATTGAGTGTTACCCCCCCCCCCCCCCAAAAAAAAGTATTTTTTGCTCAGAAATGAAAACTCAGCTGGTTGAACTGGATTTTTTCACATAAAGGTTCCAGTGGCAGGAAAGTAAAAGCTGAAGTGGGGACACTGCTGAAGTGGGGACACTGCTGGGGAAGACACAGAGTACACAGAGTTTCTACACAGAGTAAAAGGGTTTTGAAAACTTCAAAGCTAGTTTAAGAAAGAGTCACAGTGGCCGGGTTTCTTTTATACACCTTATTAATTTTTCTTTTAAGCAGAATTATATTTGTACAACATGAAGGTGAATTCAGCTGAATTTATAACACAGTTGTCTCCTTATTCAGCTTTGCCCCTGGGCACAGATGCCCATGCGATCCAGTAACAGGAATACACAGTCCCTAAACAGAGAAAAGACATGATGTTCAATGAAGATTCGCAAATGTTCATCAGGGGATGTCCGATGTACTAAGAGAGTAGCAGACTTTTGATTTGTATTGTACATGTGAGTACTTATTTACCAACAGCACTGATGGCCATGGTTATACGGTACAGGAGAACATCAGTGGTTCCACCTTTGAGGTGGACCGGCAGGCCATTGTCTGCCTGAAAAGCACAAAAATGATGAACAGCACTCTTGTATTCCCTTTATACATACAGGCCCCAGGGCACTTATGCTTTTGTCTTAGGGGTTTCGTTCAGTATCTTGGTTCAAACAATTCAGGTTCTGTGAAAGCTTAGTCACAGGCCAGTTACTGTGCTATGGTGTCTCTTCTATACTACATACTTCTCACCTGGAAAAGCTTCTGCTTTTCAGGGACCATGTTCCTCAGCTGTCTGGCTGATGTGCTGAAGGCCTGGGTGGCCACCCGCTGAAGGCGCTGTGGCGCACACACACACACACAACATGAATGTAGCATATAAAAATATATCCGGTAATAAAATGTATGACAACAACATCTAGCATAATCCTTTCAAGTATTCAATTTAAATTCATCTTCATCAGAGTTGCACAGTTACATTTTCTTTAGCAAACTGAGCATGGAGATTTTAGACACTGCGAATGATGCAATTTTTCAACTTGCTACTGTTTAGGTTCCTTCTGCAGTCCTACTCATGCACAGTGAGGCTATGTAATGTAAAACACTGGATTGTAAACAGCGGTGAACTATGGGAGCTATGGCCACAGAAATTAATTGCACCCACTATGAAGTCCACAACCTACAGACATCACCCTGTTTATGTTCTACCAGGCCTCTAATGTTCACTGGTTCGTTTTGAATGCTTTTTTGGGTTCCTTTTGCTCCACTCTTGTGGCTCTCTATGATTCAGGTAAGGAGGAATTCATCCCTTAAACAATTCATTCTGCTGGTATTTTTTTGTCATAAAAGAAAGTAGCTAGTCCTTCATACAGTAAAGTTCCACATGGTGCAATGTCAAACCTATGTTTTTCTCCCTCCAAAAATGTGGCCACATCAAATTTATAGAAACTAATATTGATGCTGTATCAGTGTTTACAAACATATTCCAAACATCGTTTACCACACTGGTTCCCAAGGTCAGAGGTTCAACTGAAATTGTAGTAGAATTTGGTTTTAGCCAGTTGGAATTGTGCAACAATGTAGAACAGACCAATCAGAACACAGATCACTGATGGGGGGGGGGGGGGTGTTATACACACATGCTAAACCTGGAGCTAGTCACAATGCCATGACCTTCTTTCACATTTTCTAAACAGTGAAAATATATTTTTTATTATGCTCTTGGCTGATTTAAGGCATATCTGTATAAAATACTTAACTTTGCTTCTTCATAAAACAAGCTTCTTCATATCAGTTGACACAGGTTATTTCTGACCTGCAGCAATCCAACACTTTACAATCTGATGTTTAGGGTTATAATCTTTTTTTTTACTCCAGTACCTGATAAAAGACCAATTATGTTCACATTGTAAATTCAGCTAAGACATAAGTGGAATAGAGGTCAGTATGGTTGTTATTGTCCTATTTATGTAAAGTATTTCTCTTTCTAAAGTTGCTCCCAGCTGTCTCTTTTCAAGGCCCTTTATGAGAACACACAGCAAATCATCACAGCAAACGTAATGAGTTTTTGTTTTAAGCATGCAGAGGTTATTCACCAGTAAGTGTCTCATGTCCAGCGTTGGTCTTTGCTAAGTCTTTTGCTGCTCGTCCAGTCAGGGCCCATACAAGGACGGACATACATAGCCCAGAAATTCTGAACATGTGCCAAGTACGGCGGCCAGGAGAGGTCAAACTGAGTACACAGCCAGGAAACACTGCAGCTGGGTTTTAGCCCCAATCAAATAAATACACAGTCAATAAATAAAGGTAAAAATGCTTTAAATGTAAAAATAGATCTTATTAAGGGTTTAAACGATTGTTTATGTAATTTCTGGGTTTACAGACATGCACTAATTCAAGTCAGTTGCAGTGCCTGTTTCGTCTTGTTCTCTGCTGAGTCTGGGTGTGGAAAAAGCCCTAAAACATTCATATTTTATATATGTCATAAATGGCACAGAATATACATACTTTGATCTGTGTTGTTTTGCTTTCATGAAATATGTCTTGAAGTAAGAAGGTCACAGAGGACTTTGAAATTGCTCTTGTTCCAATAGACATTTAAGGTGTAACTGAAATTGTAGTAATTGTATATTTCATTTGTCTGAGCTTATTATTGAAGACGAAAACCTAAAACCAGTGTAAACAAGCTGGACCTCACGCTCAGAGTTTCAGTACACCTTCCTCTTTCCTCTGCAGAGATTCAGCAGCTTTCACCTGTTGTGTGGTTGTTTCCTTTTAGTTCTGCTTGGCTGTAGTTACTGAAAAGGGGAACTGAGGTTCACACAGACGTGAGATATTTCCAAACAGCAGTATTATCACAGCCTGGTGTAAGTACTCATTCTCAAAGGTTCTTTAAACAAATTTCACCAGAAAACACCATCACACAGTCCCTAAACTGATTTTAAAGTAGTTGATTTGTTAAACATTTTTTTCAGCATGACATTTATTCTGTTGAGCAGTTTGTCTTGCCTGTGTTAATGTGTTTCAGGTAAAATGTCAGTTCTCATGATCTGTTCCACTGTGTTACTCATTGGATGGGTTCTCACTCTGGATCAAACCCTGTGGAACACCAGTGAAACAACCCGGTAAGTTGATCTTTGTCTTTTCACTGTGGGACGTGAAGATAATGGACACGATTTCATTCGCTACAAAATATACAGATTTTTGTATAATCACAAATGCACACCAGCGGAAACACAACATTGGAATTATAACCATAACCCTTAGAGGAGTGTTCCAATGTCTTTCTCACTAAACATGTTCCCTGGACATTTCACCGACTTTGGTTGTTTGCGTGTCTGCAGTAGTTGTACTATCGTTTAGGCCTCTTGTGATAACACTTGATGAACATGTCACAACTCGCTTGAGAATATTTTTCTGCTCTGGATTTCTTTGTATACTGGTAGTGACACTGCTTTCCAGTACAACTGGAAACATGAATTTCAGCATATTCACAAACTCTAAAAATAACATGACCAGTGCTCTAGTTATTAAACTAATAGATAAATATTATACTTTTAAATATTTTTAAATAAAAAAAATCATAAATCAATAACACAATGACCTAAAGACACGTTTTTATGCTTGTGGTTGTACATGATTATTTTGAACATGAAACTAGACGAGTTTTTACACCTGGGAACACCAGTGGGAGGTGGCTAATACTGTGTCACTTATTTTAGAAACATACAAAAACACCACTAAACACACCTCCCAGTCATTTTAAATAGTGGAACATGAGATAGAGTAATTACATTTTTCATAGGAAAGCATTGGAATATTCATTTTTGTTGCTCTTCTCTTTGTGTTAGAAACACCTAAGTTGTGCTACTTACTATGTACATCGGTTTTATGAGTGTGCAATTACAGTCGTGATTTGTGGTATATCAGCCGCAATCTACCCTGTTCATCACTGGTCAGTTTATGACCACAGCGTCACTGCTAGCTGGGTGGCAGACTGTTCCAACCAAAGTGGTGTCACTGCTGAGGCAGCTGTATGGAGCTGGGTGCAGTGTGAGTGTAAGTACTGGAGTGAGACTCAGGAGTGCTGTTGGAGTTTTCACACCCATCCGTGGAACAGTGGGAAGGCGAGTGGACTGCCACCCAGCAACAGCCAGCAGGTCTGAGCTCAGGAACTGAAGATGTGAAGCTGTTTCTAAGAAAATGTGCCTGACAATAGATATAGGTGATGCTTATTTAATGACTGTTTCTGAAAAATTGAAATCAAAGGATGAATTTTAACTTGTTTACTGTCAGCTCTTGCAACTGGACATGTATGATCTTAACACTCCAGTGGCCGGGAAGCTTTTGCCTGGTAAGTCAAATATTATACAACAGTAGAAGTGTCCTTGTTTAAAAATGGACATCTCTGAAAGTTTTTTTCATTTTCTACACTGCTGAGCCTGTGTAGTAATTTTTTGCTCCTACCGCATCTTCACAGAGCCTCGACACCAAACATATCTGCAAGATTCCACAGAATATTCAGAACTGGACTATCCATGGGCTGTGGTAATGAACCTAGTCAATTAATTTACTCCTTAATTACTTTACAACATAGAAGTTGTTGGCAGTAAAATACTTACTGCTTTTGCTGATGTTTCTAAGGCCTCAACACTCTCATAGCTGTTGTTCTTGTTGGCGAATATATCACTCCCACCTTCAGGTAATTAAATAACATTTTAATTGCTAAAGCTCTACCACTACTTAAACAATCAGCTGTTTAGTTTTTTTTCCCCTTTTTGCTAGGAATTGGAACCAGAACTTTCTCAACTTTGGCCATCACTGGTAAAAACCAGAAGCTCCTTCATATTCTGGTAATGAGTGCTGCTTTATACTGAACTCACCTTAAACATAGGCCACATCTTCTGGTGGTGATGACCTATGTATGGTTAAAACTGCTGTGAAATATTTTACTCAAGTCAGTTTTAAATAAATAAATAAATAACAAAACTATTGCATGACCAAGTGGTTCCAATCACTGGCGGTGTTTGGCAGGAAGGACGAGTGGTATAAACACGGCACGTGTGCGGCGTGTGCGGAGAACATGGGCTCTCCACTCCACTACTTCAGGACCTCGCTCAAGCTGCGAATGCTCTTCAACATTGACAGGTAGGAGCCCCAGTGCAACAGGTTGCTCAGTTCCACAGTCACTGGATGGATTCATGTTGGTTCTCACTTCAACTTTTACACAGCGCACTGACAAATGTGGGCATCCTTCCTTCATGCAGCATCGCATATAAGGTACAGTTACTGCTTTAGTCATATTAGCTCCACGTTCGGTGCTTGTAGAGGAACGATGCTCTTTGTGTCTGTGGTTTTAGATTGATGATCTACACAGCGCACTGAGACCACTTCTTGGGAACAGCTTTGCGCTACAGTGTGTGAAGGATGAAAAGGTGAGGAGAGGAACAAACCTAAACACTTACTTTGGTTAAAAGTAAAACAACTTCCATGGTCTCATTAGTTACTCACAGAGCAGTGAGTAAATATGGCAAAAAAAACTAAATCCTTCCCTCTGAATTCAGGAGCGAGAGGTGTGGGTGCAGTTAAAGATCTACATGTCTAGGAATGAGACTATAGGTTGCCATAAAGAGGAGAAGAAGCAGGCACTCGCGGTTGCCAAGGCAACAGACGATACAGGACATCCCTGCCCCCTGAACACCACTGTATTTTACTTCCCAATAGACCATGTTCATCCTGAAGAACCCTGCAGCTGAGCGACGGGTCAAACGTTGTCAGGAATTAGCATCAAATCTTGTGCTAGCGTCAGATAATCTAGGGTAGCATTATTATTTAGTTTGCTACAAAGTAAGCATATATACTGCATGACTGGAATCTTTGCTTTGAAAGAATTTAGAAAGGCACTGCAAATTTCACATTTTATTGACATTGAATCGGTTTTTACTCAAACGCAAGTCTACACCAGATGAACTAAATCATATCCACTAAAACAACCATGACTTAAAAAAAAATTGTGTTGTAAAATGCAAATGACTACCTTGCGATTTGTAATAAATCTATGATGGAAATCAAAACCACATACACCTATAAATATATATTTATTTAAAAAAACAACAAAAAAAGAAAGCCTTGCTGTTGACTGTGACGCTTTCTCGTGCTTGTAGAGTGCATTCGCTCACACTTCCAGCTTGCCAAGGAAGCGGAGATTGAGAATCTTGAGCTGTTCATCCAGTTCCATTCGGACGATGCCGTCCTCCCCATCGATACTGAGAAGAACACCTGTGGCTTCCCTGTCTTCTCCCAGAATCACCTTCACCTAAAGGCCCCAGGAAGACATTACAGGATGAGCACTGCACGTAGCTCCACCTCAATCAATAAATAAATGAATAAAAAAAAAAAAAAGGCCAGGGTTGAGCAATATGCAAAAACAGAAACCTTATTGTTTTTGGTGGGCGTCACAGGCTCCAGGTGTTCACTAGAGATGCTGACCACCTTTTCTGTGTCCTGCAGGAACACGGAACACATTCCCCCCTGCAAACAAAACACACACCAAAGGTTCATTTAGGCATCGATGCTCAGGAAGGGTTAATAGTCATCAGAGCATGGATTACAATACATCACCATCTTGGCTCCAATTTACATCGTCAAATCACAAATACCCAAACACTAAAACACCCAATATACATGAAATAAAAGCCAATGAGATTGCAGGTCACAATATAAAAAAAGCGTCCATTTTGCTATAGTCGATAACATTTTCTCTGTTTAAGACTTAAAAGGTCATCACACTTGCTCCGTTTATGCAAAGAACTGCATGCTGACAATGAAATCAACGCACAAATATCCAACATAGAAAACTAGGCTACTGAACCTGAAGCACCACTTCTCATAAGACCAGCCTACAGCTATACTATTATTGACAGCACTCAGATGAACCTAGAAGACTAATGGAATGAGATGTTAGCAGAGATCAGACTACACTCACTCATTACCACACATTTTTGTTTTTTTTCCCCCAATCAAAAGTAGCTGTCTAATACCACCAAGTGAACAATCATCTTTGTTTTGGGAGGAATTGGTTAAGTGCTTTGCTAGTGAATTTCTCTTGGACCCTGTGATATTGTGGCTAAGGCGCTTTAGATTAGACAGAGATAAAGGATTTATTAAGTCAGCAGTAAATGCAAGGTTACACAGCCCCAGCAGATTACAACATTTCCCCCCCATAGCCGAGACACATTTCTACATCCCAGGGGTATAGAATCCCTCAAGCAAAACACTATCAGACCTGATTGAAGTTTGTAATTCAAAACACTACAAAAATGGTGATAGCTTCACTTAAAACACCCGTGTTTGGTGCTGGAGGTGGGAGACAACTGGAGGCTGAATTTTGTTTGTTCGTTTTTTGAGGCCAGCTATGTTTTATTGCGTTATTTCATGCAGAACTGACAATGCCACAGCAGGTCTCCTGGAGCAGCTGCACCAGCACGATACCTGCCTTCACTCCCAGGGTTCACACCACCAACTCGCAACTATTTATTCACAACTCACTCTGGATAAGAGCATCTGCCATATATGACAAATGTAAATGATGCAAGAATAATTTCAATGTACTTTTTTGATCATTTCCTAATCGTTTTATGCATGCAGACATGCACTGACGATCTGTAAACTCGCATTCTCCAGACTCATCAGTGACGAATTTATAACGTTGACAGATCTGCATTCTGATGGGTCTACTCTTTATACTTTGTTGATCACTATTTATAGGATTCAGTTTTGTCTGCACAAAATATCAGGACATTTTTTTCCTGCTAAAACCCTTCAGGGATGTCAGTCATATTTGGATGTCTTCCAGTAGTAACGAATATGCAAATCTAACACATCAAGCTGTGCAAGTTAGGGCGTGTATACCAGTGTCTGAATGTTGCATGTTTAGAATAACAAATGGAAACCACGGTACCTGTGGGGGAAACATGACGACCAAAACATTTACAAATACCAAGGTAGCTGTGTTTTGGTTTTTTCTTTTGGACAAAAACCAACCAACACTGTTTACTCACGGTCACGCTGCGGATGACGCCTGTCTGGTTGACAACCCCTCCATCCAGGAAGGTGTCCTTCACACGCACGAGGATATCTGTGGTGACCCAGTCACTCGAGGTCTGGTCGATGTTGGAGCCGGGGGTGTGGGGGTTGTACCCCCCTGGGGACGGAGCTCCAGGCGTCATGGGGCTATAACCTACTGGACTGGGGCTTGGACTCGCCTGCAAGATTTGAACATGGAGTCAGATTTACACCATAAAGACCACACAAAAAAAATCCCTTTTTCCGGGCACAAACATGTACCAAAGTAGTCAGTCAGGGCTTGACATGAATACCTGCCATACACTAAATGGGTGTAAACTGGCACGTGTTGAAAAATTGCTGGATGAGGTTGATGAGGTTTTTGTATTATCTTACACTGTGCCAATGTTAAACCAAACTCCCCCAACACTTTATATGGACTCCACGTGACTTTTTTTTTTTTTTTTTTAAAGGAAGACATTGTGCTACTGAATGAGCACACACACACACACACAAATATTAAAAAAAGACAGTGATGGTACCTGGTATGCCATGGGGGAGGGGGTGGGGTGGTAGCTGGCTGGTGAGTGGGTGTTTTGGTAACCCACAGGGCTGGGGGCCACCTGATGATAGCTCTGAGGGCTAGGGCTGGGCTGGTAGGAGCCCTGTGGGGAGGGAGCTGCATAAGGGGAGTACTGGTCTGTGTTGTACCTGGAGAACAACCATATAGTCTTATGTTATATCCCACATATATGTTTATATATTGTTTTGAGGCAGATCACTGAAAAAACACAGAGTTCCTCACATGGCAGGAGTTCCAGGGGTTTGTGGGTTGTACTGGGGGTTGACCTGTGGGGAGGGCACTTCTGGGTACCCAGGAGTCTGGGGATTAGGGGTACCCCCGTAGCCCTGAGGAGACGGAGATGGCTCATCGTCATAGCCAAACTCGTAATCGTCATCCGGCCTGTTAAAGTAAGAGCACAAACCTGAACTAAAGCCTCCATTAAAGTGTGCCATGATCTATCTGAGACGTGCAGTAAAGTGTGTAAAGGTCGTTGCAGTTACTTCATTAGTGCGTGTTACGGTGCGAGTGCTGTATCAGAGGATGTTCTGGTCCAGGAGTGTCCTGCCTCTTACCGGGACGGCGTGTTGGGATTGTTGGGGTCCCAAGCCCCGCTCTGTCCTGGAGTCCTGCTTCCATCATGTAACGGAGTCTGAGAGCCATAATGAGGGGTGCGACTCCCTGGACCGAGAAAAAGACATAAGTGGAGAACCATCCCACGCACACGGGCCTTCCTGAACACGATTTCCTCAGAGTCTCACCGTCATGGAGGGGCGTCTGGCTGCCGTACATGGGCGTGCGGGACCCAGATCCATACATGGGCGTCTGCGAGCCATACATGGGCGTGCGAGCATGGGTGGAGGTCATTCCTCCATGTCTCTTAGCTCCACTGAAAGAAGAAGAAGATTCCCAAGTTATGCGCAAGAAAACAGCCGATAAATGTCTCATGAGCTCAAGCGATTCTCTCATATCTGCCGTATTTGCCCCGTGCCGTGCTATAAACAAGTCTCTCGTGATGCTTTAGCATGGAGACGTACACGCTGGTGAGACGCTGGCGGTCCACAGATATGGTCTGGCAGGTCGAATGGAGCTCTACTCTCGCTGTGGACTCTGTGGCATCCTTCACCACTCCAATGTACCCTGAAAAAAAAAACGGACACAGTAAACAGACTTTGGCAAAGAGAAAACGCCAAACATGAATCGGGACTGACGAGGTTTTCCTACCCGAAAAGAGCATGTGGGTTCGGATGAAAACATTTCAACTGCAAGTCAACTTTTCAGAAATGATTCAGGAAACCGTTCAATATAAAGAGCCACCAAAATAAAACCATAAGTGTTGTACCCTTGTATGGTCCTTGAGAAATGCGGACCGTCTGTCCAATCAGGTCGTTGTCTCGTCTTCCACGGCCACGCCCCATGCCGCCTCCTCCACCTCCTCTCTGCATCTGACCTGAAAAGGAAGGAGACCAGTACAATTTCATCTACAAGCTGGAATAAAGGGCCACGCCATTTTTCAATGCAAACCACATGTTCGTTGAAGCACTTGGTAGTTTTCATTCCACTCTGAGCTGGAAGGAGACACTCACCACCTCCTCCAGGGTGCATGGGACTGCTTATCCGTGGACTCATGGGAGCAAATCCACCAATAGTGAAATTCGTCACATCCCTTGGCTGGGAGAACAAATAAATAAATAAATAAATAAATAACCCATTTATATATTTCATACATCTCTGACATTTTATATATACACAAATACCACCCCCACGTTATGTGGTAGTTTTGGCCATGTTACCGCTCTTTATAATTATTTTGTATTCAGTGCTACTAGCCAGAGAAAACAAGCAACCAAAAAAACAGACAGACAGGAAGTGGCTGGAGAGGGAAAAAACAAAAAAAAACACACAGAACACGTACCTTTGAACCGCCAGCCAGGACAAGGTGCCGCGTCTTACAGACAAACATGCCACCATTTTCAACCAGTTTCTTACAGTGAAGGAAGGCAAAACCCCTGAATAGGTGGCGAATTTCTCCCTCACGACCCTGACACAGACACACACACACACACACCCAAATGATACTTTTTCATGCTTCACAACCACTGTAACGCACCCGCTGTTATATACACGTACAGATCATACGTTTGTCACCAACAATGATCCTCGCTTACTGAATGTGGTCCATCTATGACTTTGACGATGTCCTTCACGTGGATGTTGTTCTGCTCCGAGTCCAGAGCCACAGCGAAGCGGTTGTCCTTTCGCCGGTTCACGGCCTGGTGCCGCACCGTGAGCACCTTTCCGTGCATGTTGAGCACCTGGCAACCCGGAACATAGACAACAGGAGGTCACATGATTGGAAGCCCACGCCACTAAGCGGTGCCCTACGTGGTCACTAATGCTAGCTGAAGCGAAACAGCACAATGCGAAAGACATCACAATGCGGCTGACATCACAATAGTGCCGGTTTGACTACCTGGAAGGTCTCTCTCTCCAGGCGGACAATGACCCCTACGGTCTGAGGGTCGAGTTGGACCAGCTCCCCCCACTCATGCTGACCTCCTGCATCGACCCCGGAAGCAGTTTCAGAACACAGCTGCAAGTCTCGGGGTAAAACCTTAAGCTGGAACAAATGATATACACACAGCCAGCCATTCAACACACCAGCACTGAACCGCAAGGCGAGTCTCTCGACAGCATCTCCACACAAATAAGACGCAGATAATGAACAGTGGTGGGGTGAACATCACTTCAACCACTGTCTCTATGAACTGGGCCAAGTGCAAGGTGTGAATTGCAATGGCAAACTCCATTCTGGGCAGATCGGCAGTACTAAAAGAGCGAGATCTGGCGACGCTTACTTCATGCATGGTGAGGTCGGAGAACAGAATAACAAAGTTCTCTTCCACGCGCACGATAAGGCCCGTGTCACCCTCGTAGCGACCTGCAATGACCTTCACGTGGTCTCCCATGCGGAAGTACTTCCTCAGTTCATGAGCTGGAAACTCTAACGGGTCCTGAAGACAGAAGAGAGGTCAGATAAGGTCAGTGCACCACTGCATGGCTCAACAATGTAGAGATGGACAGAAAATTTAGCAACAAAGCTGAAAGCAAAGCAAGGCAAGTTTGTTTATACAGCACATTTCATACACAAGGGTATTCAACATGCTTTCAAAATAAAAGTACAAGACAAATTAGTTTACATAAAGCTAAATTAAACAAACAAAAACAAACAAAAAAAACCCTAAACCCTTACCAATTAGCAAAACTGAATAAACAGATTTTGTCTTGATTTAAACACGTTTTAAAATACAGCACTTCTAGACATCTCTGACAGGTCGCTCCACCCAGGAGCAGCACGAGAGACGAACATCATAACCATCATCATCATTATTATATCCAGTGATTAGTACCTTCAGGTCCTCGTGTTTGGGCATGATCGTGATTTTGTTGCCATCAACGCTCAGAATTTTGCCTTGAAGATTGATGAGCTCGCCCTCACACACCTCCACATTGTCCCCTGCCTGGAGGTTGTGCTCTCGTTCTTTACCTAGACGCAAACTCTCTGGTTAAAAACACTCTTCCTCTCAGTGTCGTACTCTCTCACTCACACGTGCATATCAGTTTAATTTTGCCAGAACCTGTTGTTTCTGTGACCACCTCCAGATCAATGCCTTCAGGCTGATCCTCAAACTTCTCTAGCTCCGAGAGAGTTGGCTTCACTCCATCTGTGATCTGCAGACAGGAGAGAACACCACACCAACTCAAGGAATCATTCCTATAGCAATGCAGTGGGAACAACCATACGCTGGTGTTGAAATTCTGTAAAACCCTTAAAATGGTGAGCACAAAGGAGACAGAAGCAGTTGGGTAAATGGTACAACAGAGTAAAATGAATTTATTAAGCAAGTATGGATTAATCCAGAGACCTCAGTTACATACACACAAGGCGTCTGCA
>JAOYMR010000012.1:13121356-13149149 GCA_025802075.1 Tenebrosternarchus preto | reverse complement strand
CCCCCCCCCCCCCCCCCCCCCCCCCCCCCCCCCCCCCCCCCCCCCCCCCCCCCCCCCCCCCCCCCCCCCCGCAGAAAAATGTTTTAGTTGTTGTTACTGTCGAAACAAAACTTTTTTCTTACCTTTAAAGAAACTGGCATCCACAAATGGAGATGGTATAGGAATATAAAATAAAAGGGTGTAATTAGAAACAAAATAATCTTAATTACACTTAATTACACTTTACCAAAATTATTTATTTCATGGAATTATTTATTTCATAATTATTTCATGAATGGAATTAAAAAATACATGTATCCTTTCAACTTCTCTTTCAATGCACACTGAAATAACACAGATAACAAAAAGGTTATCAGTCAAAGGTCAATATGATAAAGACTGGTAATAATTTTCACTCACCACTTTGTTGAAATGCTGCTTCGATGTCTTTGGCAGGAGCTAGGGGTATATACATATTAATTTGAATTAATGAATGCATTAATTAAAAATTAATGTTTAATTTGAATAAAATGAATGTTAACAGCACCTCACAGTACTCTCTGATGCAAGTCTGTAGAGTGGCATGGTAGACCTACCTGACTGTCTGTAGAGTGGCATGCTAGACCTACCTGACTGTCTGTAGAGTGGCATGCTTAGACCTACCTGACTGTAGAGTGGCATGCTTAGACCTACCTGACTGTCTGTAGAGTGGCATTGCTAGACCTACCTGACTGTCTGCGCCCACGGCGATATGGTAGATTTCCTTCCAGTAGCAATGGTAGGCTTTTCCTCACTTTCTCAGGAGTATAGATGAACTCGGGGGGCTCTAAAGAGTAAAATAAGCAAAACAGCAATGAGGTGCAAGAATATCTAAGATTTTGAGTTCAATGTTTTGCTTTATAAGCCCGGAGTGGTGCAACGTGCTAAACCAACCCCCATATCCTGGCTCTTACTGAATGGGACGAAGGTCTTTGTTAGCAGATCTCAGAACAGTGCAGGTAGCATTGAAAAGAATATACTCAGAAACAGGACCCTTAGCTGTAATGGTCAGTTACATTGAAAGCTTGGAGACTTTAAATATGACACCAGGGCTGCCCTGGAGACACTGCAGAGTTAAACTACTCCCCGCTGTGGTCAACCAGCTAATCTGGTTGTTACTGTCTCTCTATAAATCTATCTATCTCCCTATAAGCCAAGTCCAGGTGATTTCTGTGGAGGTTCAAAAACTGCTCAGAAAATATAATATAATAGATACAGCTAGATACAGTGACACTTTTCTTGTGGTGTTCCGGAAAACTCTGTGATATCCTAGCATAATTTAAAGTGTCTTCCACTGTGACATTCTCAACATGGGCACAGTCACCATGACTACATCCCCAGACACTGGTGATTATGAAAACCCTCAAATGCTTTTGTGCTGGACTACCTCAGATCTGGTACAAGCCTTTTAAAAATTCCCTTATATGGCAAATTCCTCAGTTGTGGAATATATGTGCCTCTTTCGTGACATAAAACATCTGAACTTCAACAACACATATGCCAGAAATACAATACAGTAAAATATGCTAAGTGCAGTGAAACAGGCCTAGACACACTGACAAGTGGCTATGAACCCACTCTCTGAAGCTTTGTATATAAACACAGATGTCTCTAAATGCACTGAACACTGCTGTTCCAGTAACCCATCATTCAAGCTGTCAGTTTTTTTGAGCCGAACCACTGTGAGCCTCATCTTCATCAGTGATGAAGTTATCTACACAAGAGCTGGTCCATTTCCAAACATAGCTCAGCTCAAATCAGTACAAAATGACAGCAACAAGTCTGCACATCTTGAATGAAATCTACAGTGAATATTCCCAAGGCATTTGAGTTCTGGGGGACCAATATCTGCAACACCCTTAAGTGGGACTGTAATATTTCCACTACTGTTAGGAATGTTCATCTGTTCTTCTCTGTGTAAAAGAGTGAAACATTCTACTTTATATCCTGCAGTCTGTGTCCACACTATGAAGGGGGAGAAAACTGGACTGCGATTATCCAGAAGAATATGATTTTCAAACAAGCACATCAGTCACAGTGCTGCACACTTAACTGGACGGCTTGTGTTGTATCAACACAGAAGCTGGAACCTGAGCTACTTCAGGTGTGAGTGGTGAAGTGACAGGGTGGTGAACCCCTGAACCCCTGTGGAGGCTGGAGAACTGCTGTATCCCCGACTTCATATCAAGCACACGTTCAAAATAATGGAACAGAATATAACTTCAAATACATTGTACTCATTTAAATTGGCTCGCATACCCGATTGTCTTCTTCCTCTGTGATAGCTGGAGGAATCATCCAATCGTGGAGAAGGGGCGGGCATTCGGTTCAGTTCATGCTCAAACTGAGGGGCTGAATGTCAAATTACACAAAACAAAAATCAGCATAATAAAAGCTAGATATAATTCATTTAACATAATTTACCAATCTGCATGTAATAATGCATATACCATTATTTATCCATTTACATGTAAATTAATCCTTTGCATAATATAGAATCAGGGCTTTTGCAGCCAAGGCCCCAAACTATGCAAACTCTCGCTCAGACAACCTGACGGCCTTAAATAGTTTCAAGAAGGCAGGTAAGACTTCTCTATTTTGTAAGGCCTTTAATAAAGCTCTTCCGGTGTGTGTGTCTGTATTTCTGCATGCTCATTTTAAAATGACTGTTTTACCTTATCTGTTTTAAAAATAGTTTTCACTTTTAACTATGCACTTTGGTTTTCAATGTAGCTGTACTTTTACTTCTTTAATGAGTGGGTCCTTTACTTTAAATCATTCATTCTTCTAATCCAATTATTAGTAATTATATAGTATTTTTAAACAAACCTTATTAATAAATTAATAATTTAAATAGTCTTTTACTTTACTAATAGTCTGGATTTAGAGTTCAAACTTGAGCAAGACAGCAACCTTTACATTCATGCAAATCAGAGTGTGCTAATCAGCATATGCTAATCAGCCTATGCATTACTTACATGGAAAGAAATCATCACCAAGAACCTGCCTGGCCTGTGGAAAAAAATATAGTATTATAAATAATAAAGTATTAGTATAGTAATTGTATAGTATTAAAAATATATTGTATATTTACCATAAAAAAAACATGGAAAATGCACTAGTTGTTTTAGACCCCCCCCCTCCACCTCCTTGGCATGATCTAACCTTCTGGGGTAGAGATGCAGGATGGTTTTCAACTATTAGCCTCTTGAGGTAGTGAAGCCACAGCCGCTTCTCTTCCTGGTTTTTAGCCTACAAAGAGTGAGGAGATTAATTAAAACTGCTTTTTGCAGCAACAGTCACAGCAACATATCAAAACAAAGGATAACACTGATAAACAAGAATCGTTTTGGCAAACACGCGGTTTACAACCAAGAAAACTACTGTTGTATGCAACACTGGTGCTCTACTTGTCTGAATACAAAATACAAAACTCGTTCCTTATCACAGATGCGCTATAACAACAGGTTTGAGTGCCATTGATGTCTAAGACAAACAAATACTGGATCACTGAACAATGGATAAACATGACCTGGTCAGATGAATCCAAAATTCTGTTGCACCACACTGATAAGAACATCAGAATTTGGCACAAGCAGCATGAGTCAATAACCCCTGTCTGTCATGTGTCAACAGTTCAGGCTGGTGGAGTAAGAATGTGGGGAATGTTTTCTTGGCACAGTCTGATAAGTGTGGATGGACATTTTAACTATAGGGCTTACCCCTAAGCAAGTTCAACCCTTTACTGTATCTGTTTACTCTATGGTAGAAGGACACTTTCAACAGGACAATACACCATGTCACAAGGGTTTCATGGTCATGGATTGGTTCCAGGCACATGACGGGCGAGTGTTCCTTGTTTCCCTGGCCTTCATAATACCCAGATCTTAATCCTATAGAGCACCTTTGGGACAAGGTAGAATGGGCTGTTCAGAGCATGTCAGTACCTAATTTACCATGTCAGTATCTAATCTGCAGCACCTACGAGAAGCTGTCCTGTCCAAGATTTGTACAGAATGATTTTAACACTCAGTGGCACCTTTGCCACAACACACTGCTGAGTTTCGCAAGGCCAAAAGAGCTACTAGATGGACGTCTTTCAATAAGTAACCATTCAGGGTACATCAACAGACCAAGCGGCAGTGAAACTCAAGATGACATTCTTACCAAATGCATTTCTTTTTCTCACAAGATTTAAATACATTTCTTACCTGAACAATGTGCTGTTGTTTAGGGATTGTCTGATCTGACACCTTGAAACAGAGGGGGTCCTTCATATTTTCCACCAGGAGTAAGTTGCAACACTTAAGAATTGGGAAAGAAGTTGAAAATGAATGGAATGTAACAAAGCAAGGACTTGCATAACCGGTAATTATCTGCAACTGATCTCTCCACATGGCAACACAAAAAGAGATGGAAAGAGTCTCATGTACAAATGCTGACGAACTCACAAAAATGTGTGTGCTGTACATGAAGTGATCCTGCCTCTTTTTGGCGATCAGCAGCATTTTGTCGAACAGAAAGAAAGCCCTCTCCTTTTTAACTCGCTGCACCCGAAAGGAACCTTCCAGAACCAGCTCTCCAAAGCCACTGAGATCAGGACCAGTCCAGTTTACCAGCAAGCTCTCAATCTCCTGTCAGACCAAGAACATTTTGTTAACATTCCACTTCGGGCGCGCAGAATATGGCCACACAGGATATCTATGCATACCTGGAGTCTTACTGCGTGCTCCTGTTTTCTCTTCATGTCGTTGATGTACCAGGCCACTGCAGTCATGGTGATGATGGCATCCTCCACTACCTCGTATCCTGGATTACTTTTGTCAAAGTGTTTGGACAACTCCTGCCAAAAGGGGGAGACATTGATCAGATTCTTGAAACAGCTGGTGGTCTTGAAATACTGAACCATCCTGGTTCTTTCTGTTCTTGACAGGGCATTTGGGCTTGAGCTTGCTGTTCAGTTCATATGACTTGCTAATTGTAAACAACTTGAGAAAGACAACAGCCAGGATTAAAGTGAATCTAGGGTCACAAACCTACAAACAGCACAATTAGCTACAACACAGGCTAGGTGACCACACGTCACAGCTGCCTGTTGAACAACGCCATGTTCCCTCCTGACTGACCTGCAGTAGGAGATGGTACTTCATAATCCTCTGCACAGGTTTCAGTAGATAGGTCTCCAGGGGCAACGAATGGCAGAGGGTGGCCTGCCTCTCCTGGAAGAAGCGCACCAGACTCTCATTCTTCATGCAGTCCCTGAGGACTGCCACGGAGCTGGGGACGGAGAAAGAAATGTAAGCAGGCGGTCATTCCACTGGGAACTGAGCCTGTTTGGCAGCTCGGCCTGGCAGGCAGTCCGTCTTGCCGCCAGCGTTTGACCAACAGAACCTGCGAAAGCTCTCAAGCCGAGCCGAAACTACTCAGGAGAACCCTCGGCGCCTACAGGCACGGCCGCTGAGATGTCTGCTAATACCATCAGTGCTGCATGCTTGTGCGGCTGCACGTGCAGTAAGCGGGACTGTGGCCTCGCAATAGGGCCAGGAAGCAGCTTGAACCGAACATCTGCTGTTCCTGTGCCACTGGCCCGTAAGAACTAGAGCCAACATGGCTGAAACATAACACTAACTAGTCATCACCCAAGCATGCAGTGGCCTCAACGGCCTTTTTCCACCAAGTCTGCAACTAAACTAATCAGAACCATTGCTATTTTAACCCCAAGTGTTTGATGTGATGATATTCATTCATACATCTAAATAAAATCTAAATAAACAAGTCCATGAACTAATGAAGATTTACATGAAAATGCATGCTGTTTGAGCAATAACATTTCTGCTGTGATCATTCCAACTCAAAGCCATAACAATAACTGCAATGGGGCAAAGAGTAGAGAGTTACTGTACATATCCTATCACAAAGTTGAGCTGCCCAAATGACAAAATATAGGTGATTCTCTGAATAACAGAAAAAATATTGTAAAACATCCATAAATTATCTACTTACTTGGGATAGTTCATGCAGTAAGTGGTGTAAATCTCAAAGTTTTCACTCTAAACAAAAGGAGAAAATTAAAAATTAGTGAAAATAATTTATTACCAAAAAGTATTACACCATCATATTAAAAAATAAACTAGATTAACCCCCTGAGACCCAAGGCACAGTGAAGCCAAATTTCAAATCGAGCATTTATGAGGTGGAGGATTTAACTACGTCAGCCCAGAGCAGCTAGCAGAAACAAATCATTTGGGCATGAAGCAGGATTCCTCTTGTTCATATGGGCCCAGTGTTGGCGTATGGAGCACGGGAGAGCTGGGAAAGCACTGGCTGAAACACTGGAGCTGCATATCTCAAGAGTGCTGTGATTAATGTAAGAGAAAGGACCTGCAACCACAGTATTTGTCATGCAGCTGGGATTCAAACCGTCAGTTACCGGTATGCAGCCATAATTTGCTGCCGCAGGGCCTTCCAGCCACAAAGTTTTTCCGATGTCCGACACGGGAGCTGCACCACAACAACATAATCAAACGATGTCCTTCATCTAGTCCTGCAACTGTGCTCCAAAACTTTGGCACTGAAAAGGCTAGTGGCAGAACAGGCCAGCTGCTTGGCAGAAACACTCACTGGAGCACATCTGTACAAGCATGTAAACACATCAGCTTTGGGCTTTATTTGGATCCTGTTGTCCACTCCGAAAGCACGTCTTTGTATTGGAAATAAAATTGGCTTTTTTTTTATGAGTTACAGAGAGCTTGATCTTTTACCACTGAGATCCTGAGAGCATGCCAAGTAAGACAGGCCCTGCCAATGCATTTAGCCCATGC
This sequence comes from Tenebrosternarchus preto, assembly GCA_025802075.1. Classification (NCBI taxonomy): domain Eukaryota; kingdom Metazoa; phylum Chordata; class Actinopteri; order Gymnotiformes; family Apteronotidae; genus Tenebrosternarchus; species Tenebrosternarchus preto. Next base: position 13,142,310 of record JAOYMR010000012.1, on the reverse strand, counting down.
AAGGAAGTAAGACAGGCTAACTTACTTTTTACTTCAAATAACTGCCAATAATGACTTTTTTTTGTGTGCAAAGTGTTTTTATTGAACATCTTAAGCATTAATACACTATATAATACATGTTTTATTTTTGTCATTATTTCAACCCCCCCACCCAAACAACCCCCAGCCGTTGCACAAATGCAAATATAGATTAGAGAAGATTCATAAAGCCAATAATGACTTTAATCAAATGTGCTCTCTGTTTTCTTTGCTGATGTTAACCGAAACAGTGTCCTATTGAACGGGAGGAAAGCCTTATATCCTGGAGAGTGGCAGGTACTTCAGACACAACAGCAGTGATACGTACAGTGCTTGTCTAACAGAGGTTTCATTTCCTCCTCCAAGCCATTTTCCACATGATGGCAGAGCGCTGACATATTCAACTCCTCTCCCGCTAAAAACAAAGGTGCCATTGTACGTGTTCCCATGGTGCATGGATCTGGTCATTATTGTGTCACTGTGGCGTGGAGTATATCGGCAAGTGTCGGCAAGCCGCCTTAGCTCACACACACACACACACACACACACACACACACACACAGATACACATACGTTCAAAGGTCGCAAAAATTTACTGACAGGCTTGGAATTCATTCACAAAGCCCATTTGTCTTTGACACAAACATCTCAAAGACGACACACTACCACTACGCCTCTGCCATACTGCCAAGCATGTGTCTCCTTGCAAGTGCTTGTGGTTTTCTAAAAGTTTAACTATTAGAAAAGTTGGGTTCTTGCAGAAAATTTGGACAGTCTTGCCACATTTTCGGGAAAGGTCAGAAATATGTTAATAATGCTCTAAATACTTTTTTTTTAGCAGTGAGAGTGGATTACAAACCTTTTGGCTTCACTGTGCTTACAAGTGCCTACAAGACAAGCCTAAAGTACTGCCCTATGACGATTTCCACACAGCTGATCTGGCATTGCTAATATAATTTACTATCCATGAGATCACTCTTACTTACCCTCTCCAGGAAGCACTCTGCCATTGCTGCAACATGGGGGCTGTGCTCCAGATCTTCCAAAAGCTCACTGTTGAAGAGAAGAGGAAGCAGGATGGTGTATGTGTGAATGATGACTGTTTAAAGCCTGTGTAGAGGTGCCACAGAGCACAGCTTGGCTGAGTGGGTATTTGGGATGTGTCTCTGTTTGAGCGCTGTTATTCTCTTCCTATTGAGACATCTGGGACTGGTGTTTCAAGAGGATGCTCCTGGCTAGAGAAAAATTCCAATTCCTGTCTCTGTTTCCACATAGTGTTCATTTGTTTCTTCTCCGTCGATTTAACAAAACTATCGCTTAAATGCACACAGATGGAATACATCTTATTTTGGCTCAAAGCAGCCCTCTCCCCTTCTCCTTACCCCACATCCCTACGGCTGTACTTACAGACCTTGAACCCACTTCTCTGGCTTTTCCAGAGACCCTTGGACCCAAAGGCTAAATTTTTCTGAATGTGTGTATGTCACTGGTGCATGCTTTCACTGGTAACCATGTACTGTCAGCTCACCTTTTTCCCTCTCAAGAAAAATGTCCACAGCTTTATCGCAACACGTAAGAGAAATGCTTTCTCCAAGACCCTCAAGGACATGATTTACATCTTTTAAATGGCAAGAAGCAAGAAGAAGGCAAAGGAGCTCTCCTTTCAGCCTCTGAATGAATCAGAAACAGCAGGCCAGGATTATCTTGGCCAGCATCAGTGACAGGAGAGCACAGCAGTGCCGCAAGTTGGAGCTGGTTTTTGTAAAATAATCACTGCTGCGATTCAGACATGAAATAGAAGAAACTAGGCTTTTTTTTTGCAGTGCTGTGGGGTAGATCTGATCTCTTTTTGGGGTGGGGGGTTCACTGCACACCAAGAATGACTGCTTTGGCATTCCTTCATGATGCTGTAGACTGAAGGGTCCACGACATGCTGGCTCCATCCCTTGAGACTCTGACGAGAGGACGGTTAACTGACCACAGAGGGCTTCAATTCAGTTCATTAGCAAACTTTGAACCGTCATCACCAAGGGGCCCTCAAGCCACTATGCTGGTCAATCTTTGGGGGAAGCCCTCCCTGATGGTCTGAAAGAAAACAAAGTGGTGCTCTGTAAACACTCTAGTCGCGCCTTCATGTGGCCGAGGGGAAAAGTTCGGAGGGAAGCCGCAAAGCTCCAGCCTCCAGTGCCCCCTCCCACCATGGAGACGGAGCTCATTTCACAGCTGCCCTTTTTGGCGAGGGTGCAAACATGGAGGGGAATTCATGCGTGCTCTCGGCTGCAAAACAAACCAAGGAGCAAGGCTTGCCTAGGTGCTGTTTGGAGCGTGAGATCCCTGAGGCCATTTGGAATGGAGAGGTAGAATAGAACATTATTGTTTATCCACTGTTTGTTGGTGTGCAATTATGCCAGAACAAAGATGTTAACGTATACTTAAAGGCAAAGGGTGAGGTGGTGCATTTGTGATCATACGTAGGCTGTACATCTACTTGCATGTCTGAACTTTGGTAGCCAAGTTGGATTCAATTAGGACTTGGCACGTCTTACAAGGTTCTGGCACTAAAAGCCAAAGCCTCAGGAAAGTGCAGGACCATCCAAGCCAAAGGTTTGAGTTATGCTTGCTATATCCATGATATTACTTTCTCAGGCTCTCAATCACAGAACACTTACACAGGCCTTTAATAGTGTAGAGAGACATATTTGAGGTCGAATGAAACATTAATAAATGGAACCACTCGGCCAAATGCTGATCACTTCTTTTAATTGTGTCAGAATTGCTTAACAAACTATTTTGTATAACAAATCATGGCGGCAGAGAAGTCATATGGGCCTCAAAAAGTGTCGTTATGGGAATTCTTCTGTGGTAAAAGGGAAGTGACCTGAGATTTCAACACAGGCAAAACAGAAAGGAAGTGTCCGGATGAGGGTTCCTCCCTTGGACTTATGATCAGGACGAGGAAAGGGAGTCACCTGCAAGTGGTCGTAAATGCTTAGCCTCCAAATGCCTTCAATCCTTCCAGCTCCACCTCATCCTCTCCGTGTATTGTTTCAAAGACTCTCTTGCCCCCTAATTCTATTCCGCCCCCCTTGTCCGACAGCCATCATGCTGTTGTCATCCACTCCCACCTATCCTCTCCTAACGTGGTTAGCATGGTATGTAAAAGACAATAAAAGAAATCATGTGATTTAAGCGTTTAAGCACGTTTTGCCATGATCGTACATTCTGCAAAACCGTCAATCCCAGCGCTCCAGATAGGGTTCTACCCAGGCGATGCTTCACATATCCACTCCGTTTGTTTGGATCTGCTGCTTAAGTGACACCAATTCTGCAGCTGCAAGTTGGTCCAAATCAGATAAGGTTCCAGCAGACAGGAACTTTGGGAAAGCACCACCAAGACTACCCTGAGAAAAAAGGGTGTTCTGGATCCTGCATTATGCTTGGAAAAGCAGGTCAGCCAGCCTGACCCGAAAGGATCATCGCGGACATTATAATACAGAATGGCTTAGCAACAGATCATGGCTCCAAAAGAAGGTGCACAGGGGATAAGGGGTCAGACAGGGGTTTAGATCTCACTCAGTGAAGGAATCTGTCTGGGTGGTTCCACTAACTGCTACCCTCTGACCTCCCCCCCTCCCCGGGAGAGGAATATGCTTTTGAAGGTGCCATTAAATGTTTCTCATGTCTGTATTCAGCTGCCTGGCCTTGGTAGGCCAAATATTTCCATACACAGTCACACACTTAGTCTACTGATTCTGGTGCACGAGACTGTAATGACTAAAGCCAAATGAACATCTCAATAAGGCCATGTATTTCAAATGGATTTATGTTTAGGGATAGAATGAGGAATAGGGAGAGAGTTGATAAATATCGTTTAGAAATAGATGCTTAAATATAGATGCTTAGATATGTTTCAAAAAGCAGCTTTTTCAATATGGAGCTCACGTTGATTTTAGATCATTTTTAGTGTTTTACATTTGTCTGCAGTATTTGAAATAGATTTGGAAATCACAGCTGTACTCCAACTAGAACTGCACATTTGAAACTTCACTGGAAGCCATGCAAAATACAAGTAACTCCCAAAGCAGTTATAACAGGTAAGTACAGTAGATGTTAAACCAACAGGCTAGTGAAGAGCTTGGCTGTGTACAAGAAGCCCCACAATCCATGAAAGCAAAATGTGAAAAAAAACAATGTTGATGAGTATGAATTTCTGCAGTCTCTGGCTGCACAGACAGCCTGGTGTGATGAGTAAAGCTCTATCGTTGCAGAACTATCACAACCTGGAAGCACGGCGAGCCTTAAAAAGCCAACAATCGCAGCCTGTGGCTGTATTTAAAATCGTACTACAGTGTTCCAGCACCAACAGCATGGCTCTTCTGGCCGCTGTCTCTGACCCGAGGACAGCCTATCAGGTGCCCCAGGATGCACTGCTCACCTGACTCCGCCCTCGTGCTCTTACCACAGAGCCTGGCAGTTTCGGCTCGGCGTAAAATGACATCTGTGTGCGTGCCGAGGAGCCGTCCGGTGCCGAGAAAACAGACACAACAGCGCTGAGCCCAAAACCAGGCTGCATTCCACAGAGATGAGATGATAGTCTTTTAAGACAACTGGATAAGAAGGAAAAGAGCAGGGGGGAAAGTCTGAAGAGTGAGAAAAATGAGGTCAGTCTTCCACTCTAAATGATACGCTACACAATTAAGGACAGGAACGAGTACCAAATCAGCGCAATTGGTTGGGCAGATTTGTGAGACGGAATGGCCTGATTAAAATTCATTCTTTTCATTGCAGGCAAATAGAATTTTAGGGAAAACCTCAAAGTGCCTGAGGAGAGAACAAAACCTTGGCTCTGGCACTCTGGAATTTTACAGACATTACTACACATTATGCCTGAAGAACACCCGAGACTTTCGTAAGGTTATCACGTAGCAAAGCGGATTTCTCGTGAGGCGCCATGTTGGATTTCGATGCTTAACCATCTCCCCCAGAGGGCCTGTAATGTAGGTTTGACTGAGCAGAAGGAAGGGAGAAGGAAATGTGACCAGCACGAACCTAAGTGGGAGAGCTCTGGGTGCCCCCCACCCCAACTCATCCGCCAAACTGCAGCCCAGTTCACGTCATCGTTTGTGGCTGGTGCCAAACAACAGCTGACAAACAGCCTTTGTGCCTGAGGCTTCAACACCCACCAACACTGACGAAAGTAAGAGGTCAAGAAGATAGTTTGGAAAATTGTTTAGCCAAACGAAGAACTTTTTGGTCATCTTTGACCACTATAAAGGAGACAGGGAAGACTATACACACCAAAATGCACTGAAGGGCTTTTAAAAGGACCACAGAGACCATTTCATGCTTGTATGGAAGTAGGGTGTGATAAACTGTGTTTTCCTCTAGCTTGTAAAAAAGAACAAAGATTTTGGTACGGTCCATGTAGTGTAGTAGGAATGGAGGCTGAGAGCAAGGGTGTGCTGGAAAAGATCAAACATAAGCCACTCCCCCTCCTGGCTGCAGCCTGGACATTGTCCTCTTCTCAAGGATCATCTAAGGTCTGGGCCAGCACATTAAACAGAGAGCCACCCAGGCAGTCACTTCCAAATACACGTCTCTGAAAAAGACATGGCTGCTGTACACAGAGAAGAGGAGGAGAGGAGAGGAGAGGAGAGGAGAGGAGAGCAGAGGAAAAGCTGAACAGAAGAAGTCTCACCTATTGAACTCATAGATGTCCTCTATGTTGCAGAAAAGAGTGCTGACCTCTGTGGGTTTGAGTGGCAGGTCTGCACAGTCAATGATGCACCCCAGATAGTCCTAATGCAGACAAGAGAAAGAGAAGGTGCATTGTAAGAAACAAGAGTGAGAAAATGAGCTCTAGAAAAACTATTTCTAGGACTTTGGCAGTAAAAGTCATCAGCTGGAACACATTTCATCTGCAATTGCTTTAATTTACTTTCTCTTTATCATATTCCCATTCTAAACAATTTTGCGTAAATCAGTTGCACATGTACCGACTATTGTCTGAAAAAACAACAGGGTACATACAGATAATCTCCAAAGCAAGATGGCCCTCTCACCTCCAAGCGTCTGATAACATTAAGAACACCAAGCATAGCCATAATTTAATTTCCACGGCAAAACTTGAGCCGCTAAGATCATGCATGTAAACAAACCGACTGGCCCAAAGAAGCAAAGCATATGATTAGTGCAGTGGTAAGAGGGTGTCCCTTACAATCTCTTACAATGTTTATATATTTCTTTCTCTGCAGCCTTACACCTCTGACCTGCTCCAGAAAGACATGAGCAAGTCTCAGGATGGAATGGATCTTCTCTTTCGGCACTAATCATCTCTGTGAGCCCACTGAAGTCATACGCAGCAGGGGAACATCTCACCACAGGGTGACTGTGTGGTCATCAACCAATGGCATGTGCCATTGGGGTAAGGAATTCCATGAGGTATTCTCTGGTGGAAAAACTGGGATTTGGAAACTGGAATTGTGTTTTTGCAAAGCATTGCTGCATTGTGAGCTAACGCTTAAAGCTAAAAGAGTTGGAGGGGGTGTGCATTTCATCTCTCAAAGCATTGTGCTAAATTTTAATAACATTTCCATGACCCAGTTGCTTTATTGACTTAACGTTAAAAACAGACGTTGTAATTAAAGTGCTCACTGCCCTCTATAAACCAACTGTTCCAACTGACTGATCTACTAACTGTTCCACGATACAACCTTTTCTTTGTGGAAGAGGGCAGTACAGCACCCAACAGTCTTAGAAAAACCCTTTTTTGCCGGACCACCAAGCTGGCTTCCGCAGGCGAGGCATTTTCACACATTCAGTCCTATTGTTGAAATGTGCTTGTCGAATATGCCTGGCCAGCCAAAAGGCAATCTCATTAACGTCCTCTAGTTAAGCAAGGTGCATCTGTTGCATTCACGTGAGCCTGACGTCATGCTTTCGAGACAGTTGCAGAGGAAAGAAGTAGGTTAGCTAAAGATGGCTTGCTTCACGTGGACAAATGTACCTATCTAACAAAAGCACTTTTGTACGTCGCTCTGGATAAGAACGTCTAGTAAATGCCTTAAATGTAAACGTACATCCAGTCACATTTCAGTGTCACATTTCTCTCTTTAGCTTGAGGCAGTGATACCAGGGACACATTTTTATCTGCTGGTGCTGTTCGCAAACTAGCCAACATGCTCACGCACTCACCCCTTTTACTGAAATGTGTCTGTATGAGGATTCGTGATACATTTGTGCAGTAGCTAACTAGATGTGTAGCTAGATTACTGGTACATACAAGGTAGTTAGCAGTGAACACAGCATTAAATTCATTTTTGACCGTGAGATGTAAATCAGTGCTCTTCCATTCATCATGTAATTAGTTTGGGACAGTGGTGTATTGAATCCAAGAATCATTATATTCATATTAGTTCGTAGTTTTTAGGTTAGATTAGTTTATGTTGAGGTCAGCATTCTAATTTGCTGGCTTTTTGGTGATAAGGATTCATCTAAATATTTAGATTATAGTGTGTGCCAGTTGGCCCATTGTGGGAAAATACACATACACAAGTCACCTTTAGCACACCCACAAACAACAGTAAGAGGCAAGATTACATTTATACGAGTGGCTACCTCCACATTGCTAAAATGTGTATAAATGCAAGACTGTTCAACATTAACATGCCTAACATTTAACGTGGCTATAGCTAACAACTGCAAAGCACAAAGTGTACTAATATTTTAGTGCCCTATCACAGCAGATTAGCTTGAAAGACAGCAGGCCTCTTGAAACCAACGCATTTTTCTCAGTAATAAGACGCAGGAGACTTTTCGGCCTCTATGCCGAGTATTTCCAGTCATTTCGGTTGTCACACTATTAACAATCGAAGATCCTTTGCGCTTCGGGCTGCTTGGATAGGTGGGGGTTCAGAAGATGAATAAATGTTTTAAAGATCCTGTGAAGCGGACAGTAGTCCAGCAAAACTGGGCTTTGTGTAGCTGTTTTGTTGATTTAAGCTTCGCTCTTGGTGAGAAAAAATACACAGGAGTAAAACAAATACACCTAGCCTTATATCTGGACGTTTCCAGTCACCTGAAATGATAAGAACTTACAATATTTATAACAGAAGTGCTTGAAAATAACAAAAAATAGCAAAAACATGTGATCCCATGGTCCTAGTTTCTGATCCTACTTACTGGATATGTTAAGATATCTGAGGGGAAGTGAACCTGATCAAACCTGTCCATCAAACCTAAAATGTTCCTTGTTTATTATTACTATTGTCTTACAACTAACTTTTGATATCAAAATAACGAATGATAATTTGAATTTTTTTTAGGTTTCTAAATGTTGGAATAATTTCCAGAATGTGGTAAATGCCAGTCATGTATTTGAAACCAGAACAGTTAGGTTGGTCCCACGACACTGGTAAGAAGTAACTTACTAGAAAAATTTGAAGTGCCAGTGCTGGCCTTAACTACCGATACAATCTGCACTGAGCAAACATGGTGCCTCGCAAATGGCAGCAAAAGGGGCCCCCAGGAAAAATAAAATTAACCTAAAACGGCTCAAGACTAGACTGCTACAAGAAATAGCAAACAAACAAACATTCCAAGGCATGCGAGACAGAATGGCGTAGGCTGGGGGGAAGGGGGGGGGGGCATCTTACTCTCCCCACTCTCCAAGTCTCTCCATTACATTCCTCCAAAACAGAGAGTGCTCTCCTGCCCCGTGTCTGGTTCCAGAGCCACTGGGGTGTCGGTGAACGCAAACAGACTGAAGTGGGGCAAAACGAGGTGGAAATCAAGGGGCCTGACGCATTCGTCACCTTCTGAAGGCGAGGACGAAGCTGGCCACTGTAATTAGACTGATTTACGGTCCGCCCGCAAGTCAGGAAGAACTTCCCCCCTGATGGAGGCCTGCTTTGGAGCCAGAGGGGACGAGAGCGGGATGTCATGGTGAGTCAGGAGAAAGGGAAGAGTACGAGACGGAGAGAGACGCAAGAGAAACAAACCAGGAGTTATGAGAGGCATGGGAGACCATGAGGCAGGGCATGACGAATGTCCACCGGAGAGTCACTCACAAGCCAGACAGAATGGGGGAACAAGAACAATAACAAAAAAAAAAAATAACAAATAATAAATAAAAAAAAAAAAAGAAAAAAAGACGGAATGGAAAGAGCAGAATAAGAAAGACAGAAAAACAACAAGTTGCAGAGGGGAATTTTTGAGAAGAAAGTGGACAAAGGAAACAGAAAAGCAGCATGAAGCAGAGGGAGGGAGAGCTGGAGAGGTGCAGGAGTTGCACACAGTCTTTGTCTGAGAAACTAGGTCAGAGTTTGGAGGAGAAGGAGTGTGTCCCTCTCTGGTGAGCCACAGCCCCCTTTGCTTGTGCCCCAGAATGGGGGTTACTGCCAAGCCACCCCCCCCCCCAGTTTCCTGTCCTATTTGGCCAGGATACTACTTAAAGGAAAAGGGGACTTCACTTAGTCTGCTATCCCAAATGTTCCCCATTTCTCACACACACACACACACACACAGAAGATGAACAAAATACTCAACAAAAACAAAATGCGAAACACCCAGATTTGCATGCAGAAACGTTGGTCCTTTCTTCAGACTCGTTTGACATCATCGTGCACTGGGCTTTCAATCATAACCAGACTGCAGTAACTTTACAGAAGCCCAGCCAGGGCTTGAGAGTAATCAGACATCATACGTGCAAATCACAGAGTCAGCACTCTGTCACTGAAATCCCCATCCATCAAATTAAGGTCTATTCTGAAGCTTCAGGACGATAACACAGCAATGTTAGTTTGTTCCAACACTCTTTCAGCATCCAGTTTATAGCCATCTGAAAGCATCTCTCTACTGGGCAGGATACACTCACATACCTTCTCTTTTTATTGGACCTTACAGAAGTCGACCTCAAAAGGCCCATCAGCAATAAGGAAATGTGATACATTTCAGGCATTCCTCAATCAGTCTGCATGCACACACACACAGCACACACACACACACACACACACATCACTGTCTGCGAGAGCATGGTGCACCTGATGCTGATGGTCACCTCTTAATGGGCAGTGCAGGAAACGTTTTAGTGGTTTTAGAAGCGTGTGTAAAAATCCTGCTGTTCAGTTCAGGCTCCGATCGACACACAACCCTGCCATTAACAGCACAACACGCCCACAACTCCCGACCTGCTCTCTGCACCCTCATCACTGTAAGATCACACCAAACGAGGCAAGACTTGAGATGCACATGTATGTCACCTTTTGCCTGCCCCAAACAGGCCTAATGACTGCCAGAGGTCAGTGGTTTGGAGGTCAGCATCTCTTCCACCAGACTTATGAAATACGACAAACATGCTGAGTCTCTACAAAGGATCTCTTATACTGTTCAGCACCATCTGATTTGTGTGTGTGTGTGTGTGTGTGTGTGTGTGTGTGTGTGTGTGTGTGATATGAACAACAGCCTCCTCATTGTCTTAGGTCGGCCGACCCTGGTGAGAAACGGTGCAAACGTGCTTTTGAAGTGACAGATTAAATTTACTGTTGCTTTTATCTGCTGCCATGAGCTGTACTGCTTTACCTGAGCCTGTGATGAATGGCACGACAGAACCTCACAGTGATCGCTGGGGAAATGGAAAATGGCCCCTGGCAGAGCGGGAAAAGCCCATCAGTGCCCCTCTATCAGCTGCATGGCTCATATTATTACGTCTGAAGTAAAAATGATACCATTAGCATGTCGACTGAGATTCTTGTGTCTCAAGAGGAACGCCGCAGGCCTATATGTCTTGGACAGGGGGGTTATAAAAGTCTACTGAACGCATCTGCTTTTGTAGAGGTTTTTGTAATGGTTTGGTATGAGTCAAATATGTATTGCACTTCAAAGGATTTCTCACAGGAGGGGCATATGTGTTGAGGAAGTACTGATAGAGAAACCCTACCTCAACTATGCTCTTCAGGTCCCTCACGTAGGCCTGCTCCGTCTCCACGATCTCCAGCGCCACCCTCTCCAGGCGCGAGAGCTTGGGAAGAGGGGTAGCGCATCCGGGGGCCGCGCCGGCCCTCGGCACGAGGGACAGAGGCGTGAGGTCCAGGCTGATGTCTGAGCCAGTCCGCCGGGATGAGGGGTCAGGCGCCACGGCTCCGTAGGGAAGCGAGGAAGAAGAAGAGGATGAGTGGGCGTCTTGCAACGAAGCGGAGGAGGCGGACGAGCTGAGGCTGGCTCCCCGGTCGCTGTCAGAGCACACGGTGTTCACGGAGGTGCAGCTCCCACGGGAGGCGCCACCCGAGGAGGCCATCCGGCTCACGATCCCACTCAGAGAGGAGACGGAGGAGGGGCGCTTAGCAGCTGCAGGGCCAGAGACAGCAACAGAGTGAGAGAGAGTGAAAGAGAGAGAGAGAGAGGGAGAGAGAGAGAGTAGCAGAGAGAGAGAGAGAGAGAGAGAGAGAGAGAGAGAAAGTGGCACAGAGAGAGAGAGAGAGAGAGAGAGAGAGTGGCACAGAGAGAGAGAGAGACAGGCAGAGTACCACAGTTATGATAGAGGATGATAAAAAGGGGAAAGGATGTTTCAAGACATGAACAGCTATTACTCAGTCTAAATCTATTACTCAGTCTAAATCTATTACTCTGCCTAAATCTATTACTCAGTCTAAATCTATTACTCAGTCTAAATCTATTACTCAGTCTAAATCTTTCTTATACACTGCGAATGTCAATGTTCTTATCATATTACTTCCTCTAGCTTCCTCAATAAAGAGTGAAACCTCATAAGGGTGATTGAATAAACTATGAAGCATTTATTCACAGCAGCAACCCGCACAGTTAGTCCATCAATAGAGATTCACAGCAGAGATACAAAAACATTGTACATTAAAAAGACAGGAAATACAACACTCAGATTCTTGGACGAGCAAATGTTCAAAACACACGACTCATTCATGCACTGGCTGACACTTCCTGTGTCACATCCATGCTCAAACTGAATGTGTCAAAGCCAGCAAAAACAGACCAGAGCAAACGATGGCTATTGTTCGGAGGGTGAATGCAAAACAATGGCTCCTACACTGGTGGCCCATTTATGAGGTAGAGACCAGCAAGGCCCAACAGTCCCCAGCTGCCTTCGACCTAGCAGGGCGGCGCAGTCGACTGTTACACGCCACACCCACCCGCTGGCCACTCTCACGCACCAACCGCTCCGTCTATCCATTAGGTGGAGCCTCTCACAAGCACCACACCCCGCCACCCTCCACCCTCCTCGCTCTGGTGCACTGAAAGCACCTTGGCGATATTGATTGTCTGAACTTGATTTAAGTTCATGAAGTGCTTGAAAGCAACTATTTATATTTTACTGGCCGTTTCCCAAGATCAACAGTGATGCGGCGGCAGTCTCATGTGAAAGAATGCAAAGAAGGGAGAAAGAGAGGAAGTAGAGAGCACAACCCTCCATGGCCAATCCTCCAATCACAGACCAGCGAGGGCCAATCACAGACCAGTGATGACCAATCACAGACCAGCGAGGGCCAATCACAGACCAGCGATGGCCAAGCACAGACCAGCGATGACCAATTACAGACCAGCGACGGCCAAGCACAGACCAGCAATGGCCAAGCACAGACCAGCGATGGCCAAGCACAGACCAGCGATGGCGAATCATATTGGCTCAAGCTCATTTTAGGAAGACGGCAGTTCCTCGATGAGATTTTCAGCTTTGCTGAAGGAAAAAGCAAGCAGGCATAAACGTTGTAGCTTCAAAGTTGCTTCAAAGACTAGGATAAACCCATGGGACCCATGGAAAGTGTATGAAGTGTGACAATGTAAACCTAATGCATCCTCTGGAACACAGACAAACACATCAAGTTCTAAACGAGTATTCAGGCGTGCAGTCAAATGTTTTGACATGCATCTGATACCGTTCAGGAAATCTGTGAGAATTCATCGTTGCTACTCTAAAACGAGAGCAAAAGTCGTTTTCTCTCTTCATAATTCTGTACCATGAGAAAGAAACTACATTTCATCAGTGGAATCATAAATTTCTCGAAAAAGTATTGAAATTAAATGCTTGAACTGGACTGATTCCAAACACTCCCGTTTTGTAAATATTCTTGTCTTAATGACATAAGCTTCTTTCAAAATAATGGAACATGGAGCCCCACATTACTGAACCACATAACTCACATCAGCTGTATGTTCGTAATGTTCTCCTTAAATTACCAAAACCTACTCCATCACGTGCGACTACCTACTACATACTAAGCTACTTTTTTATATATGGCAATAGATCTAGTTTTCAGACAGTTTCAACCAAGCACAGGTCCACAGGTCCATGAGCAAAATTTAAACAAGCAGTTTGAAACCTCATATATAAATATTTCTCACACATACACCAGCCATACCAAAGGGCAGAAATCATATATTTGCCCTGCTTTCCAGTGTCACACTGCCATTTCCAAAAGACCCTGAAGCAAACCAAGGCAGTAGTACGTACCTGTGCTTTAGTTTAGAACCTGACGTCCACTTAACTGTCAGCTGTTCTGAACTGGGCCGATCTCTAAAACGGTTTAAAAAAAAGCAAGGCTGCTCTGCAATTAAGCATCGCGATTAAAACAGATCATTTCCCGCTCATCTTCGCGAGAAGCTCTGCCCCAGTTTCAACGGTTTCTCTGAGATGACTGAGCTGCTTCCACACCCATTCTTCCTGCCTTAACGCAAGGCAGCGTGCAGCACTGCTAAACTAGAAATTCACTTTGGTTTTTTTTTTATGAAATGTGTAAGTTTCCCAAAAAAACAAGCGCTGAATCAGTCAAATATCAGTGAAACGGAACGTTAAAATATCCACCTGCATTTCAACTTACAGTCAAAAGAGTCACGTCAGAGTTTTCCTTTAAGAACAGCATTGATAAGAAATCACACGCGGGATCGAAATAAAAGCCGAGCTGTTATTAGTCTGACGCTTTTGCTACAGTAGGACTAATACAGTGAGAAGGACTTTAACAGTGAGCATCTACTTCACTAATACTAAAGTTTTTCTGTTGTTTTCTTACATGTTAGGTGTTACTTCCTCTCATCATGCATTGCACAGATGTAGAGATGTGGAACTGCACCTGGCTGGGAGGATGTGGTCAAACCAGACACTGTGTTTTCTTCTCAAAGTGTTCGGTGCACATCACCAGGCAAATATGTAGAGATATGATTAATATTGGTAATATTTTCCTTTCACTGAGAACAACAAATAACCTTATTACGGCTCATTAGATGAGGTTTCAGAGTCCGTTAACAATATTATCATATTGGAAACTGGAAATTCTGAAAAAAGCATTGTGGAATGGGACAGAACTGATGTTTCAAGTTGTGGCCGTCTTCTAAACCACCACTGCAGAAAAAAAAACCAATTACTTTCCAGTAAACAACATTTAAGAAATTAATGGAGGGTTTGCAGTTAGATTCTTCTAGTAGATGTTTATGACACTTTATATAAGGAATTTTTATAAAGAAGCAACAAGAAGCAACTGTACAATTTATATGTTTGCAAAAATTCTCTGAATGTGATGCACAAAGTATCCAAATATATGGAAATTGCATCTTTTGGGCATATATTGTTTGTGAAGTATAACAAACTATATATCGGCAGTGCTGTGATGCGTGTCACAGTGTAGGAACATAGTGTTATTACTTCCTTTCTATAAGCATGCTTTTCTCCAGCACTGCTGGTGTCTTATATATAATCTTTATATTGGAGAGATTTTCTTTTATTTGCTGATATGAGCACTGTGCAAAAAAAAAAAAAATCACTGTGTGAACTATGCTCTACAGAGCAGAGCCATTTAAACATCATTAAGGGTTTGTTTTTTCCATCGCTCAACACTTGAGTTCAGTGTGCTGTTTGCATGAATCCTCGCTGATTGTGGTGTTAGATTTCAGCAGTGTTTTGGAGGCTAACCCTGATTGCTGAGCTTCTTCTGATGGTCCCGGCTGGTCCCTTCAGGCATGGTGTGATAGTAGCACAGGAAGTAGAAACCTGCAAAAGATAACGTCCCATTAGAATCAGACGCTTTCAGCACGTTGAAATGTAATCAGACTCTACTGCAATCTGATGTACGTAAAACAAAAAACAAAAAACAAGATGTACAAATGACTTTACTGTTGTTTGTGTAAAACATTCCATGCAGAAAGAGACTCTCGGCTGTGAAGCTGCCAGCTCTCAGGTGTGTAAGCACACACACGTGTACAGAAATGGAGCAGAACTGCCAGCCATTCCTGACCATGAAGGCCAACAATAATCTTGTTAGTCTTGAGTCCTGAACCTTGTGCAGGGATCTGCACTGGTCAGAACAGACATGAACCTAGCAGAATGTCTTTCTGCAATGACTCCTTTGATTTAAGAACTAATATGGTACTGAAACTGTCGCTCAGATTTACGTGCATCGTTGAGGAGCCGTGCCCAGGCTTATGTTCTCTGCACCCAGGAGAGATGTGCTGGTGTGGGACTCCTGCTAGTTCAGATCTTCTGTTTGTCTTCATGCTTTCACTGCAGCTAAGCCTGTGAGGCCCAGCGGTTTGATTTGTTCTGGCCTTCATGCAACCAGAGCAAATTAAAAATGAGACTGGCACGATGCCACTCAGTGTCTCTCCAAGCGTTTCTCCCCACAGTGCCCCATGTCTTGTACAGACCCATTTCAATGTTGCCTCATTAAAAGGCATCTTGCTTCCTGTAACTGTGACCATGAAGTTTTCAGCCCACTGAGACACAGCGTGGTTATAACCTCGTGGATACTTTTTTGGCTCCAGAACTTGTTTGCTGAATTCCAGAAATGGAATTGTGGTAAGAATTAACTGTGCTTCCCCTTCTAGTGATGGGGACTTTCTAATAGTGGGTAATGGAGGCGGGTATTTTGAGGCTTAAGTGAAAATGGGCCAACATCTGGTCAGCTGACCCAGTGCTTGCTATGAAACTAACACCACTCTGTCTCTCCTAATGTAGAGCAACAGTGTGGAGGTACTGAGAGCAGCTGAACGTGCTGCACAAGGAAAACGGTGTCATGCTGAAAAATGCTTCTGGGGAGGTTCTTTTCCCACCCTGTAATTTTGTGCATTACAGTCGTGTCTCCTGCCCCATGCTCCCAGGTGCATCCACACACTCCACCCCCAACCAACCCCAACCACCCCCCAGCTCTGCTCCTCACCCCAGACCAACAGCCTCGCTGATAGAGGCCTGCTATGCAAGAGCACAGCTGGACAGCTGTGTGTGTGTGTGATATGGAGAGAGAAAGACAGAGACAGTTTGGAGAGGAAACAGGGTTTGTTTTCCTTTTGTAGGAATTCTTGTGGAGGAGATGGCGAACAACTCCAGGTTAAAAACCCTGTGCACGACAGGGACGTCCGTTTAGCTCACCCTAACATCGTCCAGCTGGGTCTCCTCACAGTGTTACATTGAACGTCACCCAGTACAGACACAGCACACATACAGTAATTTAACTGTGATGTCATTACACTGTAGCCAGCAAAATGATGCAACTTGGTACATGGTAGCTTGTGGTTTTAATAAAGAATGAAAAGAACATTAAAACATATTGCTCGTGATGAAAATCTGTGAGCCATTACCAGAATATGAATATACACTGCCATCAGGCCTTCTACAGAGCTACTGTAAACAGTGCTATGTGCTCATTACATCGGAGAGCTCACTCCCCCCCTCACACACTCTCACACTCACATATACGGCAGCTTCACACTGCAGGCATTGTCCCTGTGTGTGTATGTGTGTGTCTGCGTGCATGTGTGTGCATGTCTGTGTATGTATGTGTGTGTGTGTGTGTGAGTGTGTGTGTGTATGTGTCCATGCATGCAACCGCTTGAGTGCATGTGTGTGTGTGTGTGTGTGTGTGTGTGTGTATATGTGTCCATGCATGCAACCGCTTGAGTGCGTGTGTGTGTATGTGTGTGTGTGTATGCGTGTGTATGTATGTGTGAGTGAGAAAGGACAGGGCTGTCCTCTGATGTTCAGCCAGCTCACCCTGCTCTCCAGTGGGGAAGCCACCGACGATGTTCCCAAACATAACCTAAACAGTGAAGCCACAGCAGAGGAGTGTGTGGCAGAGGCGAACACCAGCCGGGCTGCACCATTGTCCAGTCACACACAGAGCATGCAACACCATTGTTCCTTTCAATCTGACCTTCACAGTTCCAAGTGGGCTCCATCCCGCATCTCCATGACCCCCACCCAACTCACGCACACACACACACACACACTCACACACATGCACACACGCACACACACACACACACACACACACACGGTCATTCATTGTTCCACAGCAGCAGACTCTTCAGCCTCCTCATTTTGTCCGACAACAAAGACCCTCTTTTGTGACATGGGCATCAACAATGGAGAACTGCTTCATTGGACCGGACACACCGAACGGGGCAGCCGCGGGATGCGTCCGGGAGTGGGCGGGGCCGCGTTGGGTGGGCGGGGCAGAGTTGGGTGGGCTGGGCAGTGTGGGGTCGGCAAGGCGGGGCAGGGTGGGGATTTGGGATGTGAGCTCTTGAGACCATTTGGCATGGTCCTCCTGGAACACCAGCTGTTATGAGGATCTGCAAAGTTTGCTTGGTTGTCTTCCATATTCACACACTCTAGTCCATTACAAATTACCTGATCTTAATCTTGTTCTGGATAAGATGTCATACTGTGTTAAATGGTCAAAGGAAACTTTTCAACATTAATATCCTGACTCCTAAATAATATTTTCTTCTTGCTAATACTGACCCTAACTTGCAACAGATGTGCGCTATGTGCTTTCATGCACTTATTACAACAGAGCACACCTACCGCAGCTACAGTGTCTAGTGCAGTCCTCTATCATCCTCTCCACCTGGAATGTTATCTCCTCATGTGCATGACAGACGAGCTCTTTGCACAAAAACACCCTCCGTCTCCAAGCGAATGGAGATGTGTGCGGGACGAACATCTGCTGAACACTTCAGGAACTGATTCGGTGTGCACATTTCGCACACTCAGCGCGTCCAAAACTGGCCGTCATGAAGGCGCGACATTTTGGCCCGCGCTCCGCGGTATGTCACGGTAATCCACCCCCGGGGCAAAACAGCAGCTGTGTGCATCAGTAATCTGATAATCTGTTACACGAAAAAAAAAAACCTGGGGTGGGGATAGGGGTGCAACGTAATTGGCCGTTGCCCAAAGAAACACAGGGCATCCCTTGACAACCAAAGGTAAGGTAGGGAAGACATAAGGATGACGTAATGATCAGCAGCTCTGGGGGACGCATCCAAGGTGGAGGCATTTACTCACGTCACACTCATCCGAGACGGATGGCAATCTGATGCAACAACGGCCAGAGGAGACCAGACAGTTCGACCAGGAAGGCTGCATCATCCAAACTTTCCCAGGCACTATAAATGTGTCATCAGCTGTAGTAAAGAATGGAACTTTTTAAAAGAAAACGGGAGGCGGAGGAGTTCTGTTACCACGGAAATTCCCTTTGTCTCTCGGCATGCGACTAATTATACAGAGATCAGAGTGTACCAGAATGAGTATGTGAAGTGAAAGGTGGCTGTTTTACACTTTGATCAGTGTATCATGGATGGGCGTCACCTTAAGGGCAGTTCAGTGCCTGTAAAAAAATTAATAAACAAGCACATGAGGAAACACTGTGTCAGACACACGCGACTGGAGCCCAGGAAGACACAGCTACAAAAGACAAGCGATCGCAAAGCCGTCATATGGGATGAAAGCAACAGAAAGTTGCAGGATGAAGGGTTGTGATAGATGAAGCAGCCTAGGCTCTAAAAGGAAAGGCTGCTGAGAGGAGCCCAGAACAGCAAAATGGCTGTTACTTTAACCCTGACATAACAGAGAGCAACAAGGCAGGGACAGCGAACAGAAACGGTCTAGTGTGTGTGAATGTGTGTGTCAGAACAGGGCGGGGGGTAGCCAGGGATGACTCACGGAAGACGCGGGTGGGGTAGCGAGGCAGACGATGTTGTTTTATGACTCAGCAAACAAAGACCCTTACGATCAGTCACTTTTCACACACCTGCATTTGCAGAGACGTAAACCCGGCTGAGTGTGTGAGTGAGTGATTGACATCTGACCCTTCAGCCGGAATTCCCTTCCAAAACCACAGTCCGATCTCCCTTTCAAATGAAGCCAGCTTCCCTCTCCTCCATGGGCCGCTAACGTGCTGTGGGTTCGGACAAGGCGCCATGGGACGGAGCTGGGCGTGAAAGCAAGGCCCCCGGCTGCCGGGGGAATGAGCTCGGGGTCGAAGCCGAAGGACGTACAGAGGTCAGCGAGAGCGGAAGTTGTCTGTCTGTCTGTGGCTGTGTTAAACTGTCTCTGTCGAAACGCTCGCCTGGAACTGTTCCAGAAGCACACATCACGGATCTGGTTGTTTCCAACAGTACGTGGGGAATATTGAGTAGCTCAAGTTCATGGGGCAATGTAAAATGATGTACACTCACAGAAAGCCATGGTGGGGTGTTTACAAATCAAACCCTTTCCCAGAAGGTACAAGGGGGTGGGATCTGCTTACTTCAGCTGCAGTAAAAAAAAAAGGACTTCAGGGTTAAATTACAGTAATTTTCCGACATTTGTATGCAAAGCTTGTTTTGCTTCTTCTAAAATAGTTTTCCAAAAGCCCACGTCCTGTTCCCAGTTCTGCCAAACTTGTGAAAATTTTCACAAATAAGGAAGCATGGTTATTTTGGAAACAGTCCGGCTGTTGTGTAAATAACACCTTTCTGCTGTTCGGGGATGTTCTCCCAGACCCTGCACCTTTAACCAGGGCACATTACCTTCTCAATATCTGACCTGATTTTACATCTTATTACTGAATCACCAGCAGTACAGATGCAGTACAGTCTGCTCATGCCAAGGGACCTGGTGCAGGGAGGTTAGTAGGTCTATCAAGCCATGCTCTTCTAGCTGGAGTTCAGCAGAGGCAGCTGTGGGTTAGAACTACTGCCCTCTCCCTGCTCAAGAGACGGGAGCGCCCTCCTGAAGCAGCCTTTGCATCTGCATCTCTGGCAACTGGCAGAGGTGGATGGGAAGCCAGTTCTCAAAACAAACACATCTTAGCATGGAGCCTTCACATTCCACACTCCAAACACCCAAAGGGAGGGTTTGCCAAACTTCCTGTCTCTCAGTTCAGATTGTGCAGGCAATTCCGAACCCCATTCTTCTCTGCCATAAAACACTCAACAGCTAAACAATGCCCTTTCCAAAGACTCCAAAGGCTGAGATTTTTTTTTTTTGTCCTGTGATATGCAACAACGTTCAAAAGACTAGCTGCTGCTGGGAAAAGAGTAGAATCTTTTAAAGGGGAATAACTGCATGGTTTCAGAGTTCAGGCATTGTTTTGCTAGGACAGGGATATTAGCAGCATCACTAGACCAGAGTCAGGGTCTGTTGTGTCGCTGCCAAAGTCCACACTCATGTATCCAGCAGGTTCCATGGTATTTTAAAACATTAAAATAAACCTGGAACTGGTTGCCAACCCAACAAATGGCACTTGACTGTCTCGCCACATATGTAAATCTGCAGGTGTGTAGCTAAGGTGTAGCACAGGTGTATAAACACCAACTATTACACGGTAATAGAGCTATGAATAAAACATCTTTCTAGTTGTGAATGTCTCAGAACCTTAGCATTCAGCATGGGTTAAATCACAGGCCTGTGGTGTTTGCAGATGCAGATTTGAACTCAGGCTGTAATGACTGACATCTCTGGCATGACAGCTAATAAAACAACGGATTGCAGCCCAGAGTAATGAGCGACTGAATGGAGACCAGACGGGACCCATTGCCATGTTTCATTTGTCCACCCTGAATAGCCGGCATTCCAGTTGCAATCTATAAATATATTTCATTTTTCAGTCGTCTACCAGGGACCTGGGAGCTTGAGGGTCCTGCGTAGTGTCTTAGAT